>CM022954.1:50878988-50947587 GCA_012931725.1 Litsea cubeba
GGAAATTGATGGATTTTGATATAAACCCTGAATTGCCAACTGCATCTAGGATAGTCATTTAGGGTGGTCAATTCTGATATATTTACCAGCAAACACAAGTTGAACCAAACCATGTAAATTCAGGGTATAGGTTGAGCCTTTTTCCTCTCTTTTAGGTTCATGATGATATTTCTAACTTGACTAAGAATTGCTGGATTCATATTGTCTGTTTCTTGCGATCTAAGCTGCCACTCCGAACTAAACCCAACTTAACCTAGATCCAATCCAAGCAAACTAATGTCTACAAATCGGATACAAACCAGACCATTTTAATTATTCACTGTTTTAACTCCTAGGTTTGATTTAGAATCTCACTTTTAACTTGATTAATAAATGGTTTGTGTTTGAATCTAACCTAATACAATTGAGCATAAACCCCTATCCCAAATTGTTTGGACCCATTGCGAAATTGATGGATTTTGATATAAACCCTGAATTGCCAACTGCATCTAGGATAGTCATTTAGGGTGGTCAATTCTTGATATATTTACCAGCAAACACAAGTTGAACCAAACCTTGTAATTCAGGGTATAGGTTGAGCTTTTTCCTTTCTTTTAGGTTCATGATGATATTTCTAACTTGACTAAGAATTGCTGGATTCATGTTGTCTGTTTCTTGCGATCTAAGCTACCACTCCGAACTAAACCCAACTTAACCTAGATCCAATCCAAGCAAACTAATGTCTACAAATCGGATACAAACCAGACCATTTTAATTATTCACTGTTTTAACTCCTAGGTTTGATTTAGAATCTCACTTTTAACTTGATTAATAAATGCTTTGTGTTTGAATCTAACCTAATACAATTGAGCATAAACCCCTATCCCAAATTGTTTGGACCCATTGCCACCCTTATTAACACCCTGGCCTATAAGGATCCAATCAAACGCACTCAACAAATAATGAAAAAGATAGTTAAAAGGGTATTGTATTAAATTTACATTCTTCATGAATAAAAGATTCATCCGAAGTGCCTTTTCATGAAATAAAATAAAACAAATAACAAGATAAAGAAAACACCGATCACGCGATAAAAAATGAGATTCGAAAGACAATATTAACTCTACCAAAATGACATTCTATGATGCCTAAAAACAAGGAAGAACAACACTTTATCATATAACAATAACAAAACGAACAAGACATCAACTGTATCACCAAACATACTCTTTCAAGTAATTATAAGAAGATAAACAAGACATTGACTAAATAAACAAGACATGTAGTGTACTATCCGAAGGATGATTACAATAACATATTCAATATATATATATATATATATATTAAGGGTCTACATAGCTTTGATTATTTTCATATTTGAGAGTGTATTTAGCTTTCTTTAATCATATACTGTTTAATAAGCGCAATTGTATATTTAGAAATTATTTTGAAGCTTGTTTATTGGATTGCACAATTGCACTCTGCATCATATTTCGAATTCAGATCCAAAACCGAATTTTTTTTTTAAAGTTAATGTCAAATCTGGATACAATACATAGATTCCATATTGTATTTGAGTCTCGATCTATAAATAAATAAATAAAAAAGAAAAAGAATTTTGGCCTTGATCCACCTATGTTCCATCTTGGATCTGATTAGTTATCATCTGGCCAATAGGCCCCTCTATAGCCTATTTAATTTATTTAAGTAATTGATTTTCAAATAACTTTTAAGCGTCCTAGAGCTAGTATTTTTTATTTTTATTAAAACCTCCTTGGTCTGATGGTGAGATAAATAATTATTAGTTTTTTTATTGATAAATGATAGAAATACCCTTTGTCTAATATTAGCAAATCTCACAAACTCAACTCAAGTTAGATGGGGCCCACCTGAATGCATTATGACCAAGGGAGTAATGCAGATGTGTGTTAGGAAAATAAGTAATATCGAGCCAATCAAATGATCACAACCCTTAATTTTAGGTCCTCAAAGCTTATTAGCTGTACATTGTGTGTAAACTTTTGTAATAGAATCCGCGAATGAATAACGTCCAAAATGGATGTGGATTTGGATAAATTTTTATATTTTGAGAAATTTGTTAGATAAAGGTATTATTGATAAAATCTGAGAAGAAAAAATCCAAAAGTAACCTCAAAGTTCAGGCCTATGATATTTTGAACAAAGTTCAGGCCTAACATTAAAAGTGGGTTCTATGAATTAATAAATGAAAAAAATGGACACTAAGTTTTTAGGGTGACAAAACACACCATCAACAGCTACCCATCATGATCTCATCCCACTGTATTCATCCTTTTTGTAGGTCACTCATTTTGTACTTGGCTTCCATTAACATTATCAAATTTTCAACCACAATTTGTACTTGACTCAGGCCCAGCTCAGAAGGGCCCACGTTAAAAGCTTGAAAATGATTTCAGGGCTTGAATCCATGTCTCAGTGGAGCTGGATTTGGAAGCTCTGCTTGAACCCGATGAATCACCATTTTTCATCCTGCAGTGCAGACCCACATTTTTTTCAACCTCCATGTAAACCCACGGATTTCTCCACATTTCCCCTCAAACATCATACTCATTCAACAAGAAAAGAAACCAATGGCCAGCTGTCTATGATTAATGTAAAGAACAGGATATAATCAATATAAACTCAATCCATAAACTCTTTCTTATGTAATAAAAACAAGATTGCAAACAAGACATTAATGTTCATCTTCATAATATCAAGATTCAGAACACATTTTTACTGTACCCAAAAGACATCCATCCTCTCATGCTGTGAGACTCCTTCCCGAGTTAATCTTGATTAACTCTAATTAATCGAGCTTAAGATGTATTAAGCGTGATTAGTTAATTTAAATGTGGTTAATGATGAAATTGGATCAAATGGATCTTAAGAGAAGGATTACAGTCTGATGACATAATTTGGAAGGCATGAAATTCATTAATTAGTTGAGTTTTAGACTCAACTTAGTGTAATAAAGGACTTTTCCATAAATACAAGTTTATATGTAGTTTGTCAAATTTGGTGAAACCTTATACTTTCATGTTTATTTCAATGAGTACATGAACTTTCATAATACACATGATTTCATTTGGATTAAGATGGGACAAGTGGATCTTCATTTGACTCAAAGTGGCATTTAACTAAAGCAAAGGGGTTTAAATGCAAAATTCACTACAAGAAAAAACATGTTTGGTGACATGAAAAAATGTCACCGAAGGCCTAATTTTTGTCACCTATTATCATTGGTGACACGAGATGAGGGTGTCATTGTATCCATGACACTAAAAGTCAAGGGTGACAAAGTTTGTGCACTTGTCACGGAATGATGTCAACAGTGACAAAAATATGGTGTCACGGAAGAAAGATTTTCCATGACATAGTAGTATGTCACCGAAAGCAATGGTGACAACAATGCGGGTGTCATAGAAAAGAGATCTTCTGTGACAAGAATTGTCACTAAAAATATTTATCATGACAACCAAATGCGTGTCACTGATAATATTACCAGGTTGACACACAATGGTGACATACTCTTTTTGTCACAAAAAAACACAATCAAAATATTTGTGCCACCCAAATTATCATTTCGCACCTGCTTACAAAGTTTCAAATATTTGTATCTAGATATACCCATTAGCAAAACTTATACCACAAAGACGCAAAATATCATTCAAATCAAATATCCAACAAGTCAACATTCTATCATCCAAGTTCACAACCCTTCAAAATATTCATCCTTCAACAATAAACACTTCAAAGTTAATAGTTTTAGCATAACTACAAAGCATCCATATACGGTGTGTCGTGTCAAATTAATTACAAAAATAATTCAAAACAAGTAACTCCATCTTGGTCATCTTGGTTAACTGCCAAAACGTCTTCAACTCCATCTTGGTCATCTTGGTTAACTGCTAAAAAGTAACTCCATCTCGATAGTTACCTACCTGTAAAAAATCACAACAAAAAAATATAATTATTTAACATGTTATGAAGCACACAACTAAACTGTATGAGAAAATAAAATGTTTATTCTTCCTTATAGGGGCCCTTTTAGAAAACACTTTCCAGGCAATATAGGTAGGCATACTGAAAGTATATTTTGATGTTCAACATCTATAGAACTTTTTATTGGTTACACCTTGCAAGGATTTGTTCGAACCTGATATCCCTATTTTAAAGTGTTTCTGTCATAGTGTCATCTTTTACATCTTTAAGGGCACTTATGCAATTCTACAGAAACTATATGCACTTCAGGGGAAAAAAAAGACTCTCTTACATTTTCCTGGTTCTATAATCCTTAGGAACATGAATGAAATCATCAAAATCAAAGTTACAATAGTAAAAAAATGTGCAGTGCTTCAATCACAGCAGCAGAAGGCGAAAGTACTTCGGTTTAGTAAAATGAAAATAAGTAGATGCAACTTCTATTACCTCATTATAAAGTTCTGCAAATCTTTTATTCCCAACCCTGGGAGAGCCAAAGTTATACATGGTAACATAAATTGCACCATACCTACGTGTAAACCAGAAAGAGCAAATTAGCAAATATAATTTACTTTACAAAAAGAACTATAACGAATGGATGGAACAAACTAATAAGAAACAACAACCAATTAGATATGAATACAAAACCAACTATTATATCAATACAAAACCATGTACTTATTTTAAGTACCATAGAAGTATATCACATACAATATAAACTAGGGTCATCATCAAGAAGCTCACAAAGGAAAGCTAATCAAGATGAAAAAAGATAGGAGATAAATTCCGTTCAATTTCAATAAGCTTAATACCAGTTATCTTTAGTAAATTTTTCAGAATAACAGAAGTGATCTCATCTCACTTGCTAACCTGAATTTGATTAAGAACAAGCTCCAAACAAGGTGAATGCACAAGTCCATGAATCTCAGAAAAAAAAGTGGTTAACTATAATGTTAATATTCAACAAATGCTAGATTTAAGGCACATCTGGGTACACAATCAATTGTGCATTCACTTCCCTAGTAAAGCTTGGACAAGAAAACAGATGGGATAACTAAGAAATCGTAAGGTGACAAACAAAATTGAAATTCCAGCCAAAACATTGGCATAAATATCGACTTGGCATCCCCAAACTGTGGCATATGATGGTTTGAACTTTCATGGTCAATATAGTTCTAGCTAAGTAAGAGAAGATATTTTTTGAAAAAAAAAAGTAAATACCACAAAAATGCTTTATTAATTTCATCATAGATGCAAACAGTCTTGATTTGTGACAAGGGTTGTCAACAAGTTGTGCCCTTGGATGGCATGGGCTCAAGCCTCATACATAAGTTTATGTATATTAATGAGCCAAGCTTGGGCTTGAACTTGGTGTTAGGCACATATGTAATATTAGCTTAATGAATCCAAGCCAGACCTCGAGCTGTGAGCAACTTGGTGTTAGGCACACTGTTGGCCCAACCATGCTAGCTTTATGTTGGGCATGAACGATCCAAATCCACATCAGCTCCCCTTATACCAATAATTAGGATAACCAACGCTTCCTCATTCATACAAAAAAAAAAAAAAAAAAAAAACAAATAAAGAATGTCATCACAGGCCAGCCATTAACTGTATCTGTTACCTTCCTGAGCTTTACTTCCTAAGTTTGACTAACTGTATTGCTCTTTTAGATGGGAAATCTGACAATTTATACTATTGTCTTATGAATACCAATTCTTGTGTCAAATACAAGACTGACAAGGGGATCATCTCTTCCTACCTGAGAGAACCAACATCATCTGAAGGTGTCATGATATGGATCCACGTTGGAATCTGACAATTTATGAACATAAACTATGCCCCTTTTAGGTAAATGTTTTGTGGGTGTAAGTTTGAGTTAATGTTGGATGATGGATTTTGTTGGCCTATTGTTTTAGTTGATATTTGGATATTATATGGATGCATGCGCTTTTGATAAATGAAATTATATGGTTATTCGGGTATTGTTTGGATGGCTAATATGTGGATGTTTGAGTTTTAGATTGCTGACATATATGGTTGTTTGAGTTTTTTAAATGGATTGTTATTGATACTAAATAGGTTTAATATTTGAAAAGATTCCAAAATAACAGCCTGGGAATAACAGACTATATCAGGTCAAACAACATTCAAACATGAGCAACACATGTCATGCTAGATCACACCAAAGATGAATGCTATAATGCTACAAAAAGATGAACTGCAAAATTCCTTTTCACATCAAGCTACACGTCTTCTAACTTAATGCTTTTGATATAAGTATTAATAACACTTATTTTACTTATCTTTAAGAAGAAATGAATAAATGAACAAGGGAAGGTAAATAGAATATATCATGTCCTTTTGCAATAGCTCTGAGTTTCTTTGGGGTAATGGTAGCTTTGTGCAACCATGCTACTCCCCACAACAGCTCATCCTTCAATATAAATCAAGAACTGGGGACAACAAAGAGTGAAAACAAAGGACTCCACAAACAAGAAATCCATTGAAGACTTGCAAATGCAAATGGAAGGCACACCTGGTAGCCAGAATATGAGCAGTAAAAGGGGCAGACATAAGACTTTAACCCATTGCAGTTGGAGCCTCTGTACTTATCAACAAATGCAAAAACTTGGAAGCCAACATAATCATAAAGGCCCAATAAAATAAAATAGGCTATACTCCCTCCTATCCAAACACTGCTTCACATAGATCAACAACATTAAAATGCACATTTGCAAAGAAGGCAATCATGCCAACATCACTGAAAAAGCGGGATATGTTAAATCATTCCACCCAATTCCAAGATTCAAATCCTACATTCCACATTTATTTCAAGATTCAACACCAGCTGTGCCATAACTTAAATCCGTGCCAGACAATTTGGGGCATGGTAGAGTTCAGTAAGACTATAATACAATCCTATGAAAAAGATTCTCTAAATAAAAATATCCATATAATCAGACGCCTATTTTCAAGATTACTTTCTCAAGACGCGAAGAGCAAGGGACTGGTATAGGAAGATGCAAAATGAGAGTAAGCATACATAAGCCTGTCCAGAGCCCCAGCTATGGGATGAAAGCCAAAACATCACATGATTCTCCATTTTGGGAAAAGAAATAGTGCCACAACCTCCATTTGCATATTTTCATAAATGATATCCCAATAGATCTTAAAAGGTCAATGTTTCTCAAATCTAATGGTTTACTGCTAACATCCAACAGTTCATATGGGACACCATGAACAATTTCATGATTCACATAAAACTAATGTTAAGTTCTGCACCCTGCATCAAATAGTTCAGATAGCAAAATAGAAATATCATGCAAAGTAATGAAAGATTACCAAATGCACATCCAGGGGAAGGTCACAATAGCCTCATGTTCTAATCCAGCTCACAACAGTATCTTCGGCTAAAATCTTTACCTCCCTTAATCCAAATTTCAGTAGACCTTCAACATGTGATTGTCTCGTAATTCATAATTCATAAGAATAAAACCATCTTCTGAAGCCTTGTGCCAATACCGAGAATAAAAAGTAACACCTGTAATCAGAGTTCATTAAAGTCCCAGGTGATACTTTTTCATCATGAGAACTCCCTGTTTAGCTAGCATTATACAACTTGTTCATTTCTCTTTTGTTCAAACAACTAGTTGCATCATAGAATTTGTTTTAGAAAATGGTCTTGCAAGAAATGGAGAAAAGACGACTGACAGAAAAAGATGCATGTTATAGTATTGGAATAGTCTATTCAATAATATGAAAACAAAATCGAGAAATATTAACAATTTTTTTTTTATTTTGCTAGAGTATTCGAATTTATTTCTAATAGGGATCTCAAAATGTAAGTGACTACGATATAAAATTAATTGGAACTACTAAGTTGACTAGAGATATAGAGATTAATTGGAACTACTAAGTTGATCCAAATGATTTTCATATAATGTAATTATGTGTTTAAATAGTAAATTCATCAGTTTCTATATAATAAACCACTTAATTTATTATAGGGAAACTACTAGAGATGGAAAGGAGTTGTTCTTTGACAATGGTGCTCCAATTTTTATTGTGGAAAATGACTACTCTCACTCAATCAAATTGATTGCTCAGGTGTGTAATGTGAAGACCATTCATGTGTACATATGAGTTTAAAATGGACAACATATACACTCCGTAGGTATGTACCATAAAAGAAATCAAATGACTCATTCTAAAGATTTGTGACTAGACCTACAGATTGGTTTTGAAGACGCACACCTGCTAGCAGGGTTTAATTTAGAGACGTTTTGCATTATAAGAGTGTTGGATTGGCCTATTTCAATGGTGGTTGGTTTAAGGGTTATTTGGTATTTAAGAACTTGGCCCACATCATCATTCTCAATAGATGAGCATTGACAAAGATCTCACATAGGGTTCAAAGGAAACCACTACTGCTGTGATGGATTGTGAAACAATTCCATCTAAGACGGGTATCAAATTCAGTAATAGAAAGTAGCTTTAGCAAATGTTGAGGTCTTATTATCCACACCAATATGCATTTAGGTCCCTTTTGTTCATTCCATATTTTCCTATAACTCAAAGCCAATTTCTTCCATCAGAAGGGGATAAAAGTGAAGGATTCAACCTGGGGTAAAGCAGAGCAAGATTACTCAAGCAAGGAAATACAAATGGTACAAAGTTGAGCTGATCAAGAAGTATTTTTGATGCTTTGTTTATCAAGCCAAGAGATGATATCATCAAAAACTTGAAATATCAACTCATCAGATTCACCTTCAAGAAGACCACGTTAGGCATCTTTGTAGAGGATTAGTTTCTTGTCTAAACTTTTTGCCTTCTCATACAAAACCTTACTCACTGATGGATCTGTTACAATGTCAGCCTCACCATGTAGTATCAATAATGGGAGTGAAATCTGAAAATAAGTACATCTAATCTAATTAAACCAATTTCAAAACAAAAGACATTACTAATGTCAAACCAACCAAAGATGCTAATATGTATATGAGTTGCAGTAATTGAAGCAGATTACTAACACAAAGATTCTCCTTTTTGACAGCAAATGAAGGCCCAATGATCTCCATGGTAAATGAAATCCTATAAAAATGATGTTCCCATATACATCTCCACCATAAACCCTTCACTAATCACGTCTTTTATAACCCCAAACCCTTTTACTGTTACTTCCATGAACTCTTTCTGCAGCAGAAACCAGGTTTCGTAGAATCTTTTTCTTCTTCTTGTCCCCTTTCTCAATCATTATTAGCAATCAAAAGTCCTAAACACCCTACCAAAATAATAATTCAAAGACCCTAATGTGATGTTCAATTCTCTGTTTTGTTGAGATTCCAAGACAATCCAAAAGTGCCCAAAAAGAAAAATCATGGAAGTAAAACAGACCTAGAATGAGAGGAAACGGAAGAAGAGGGATTAGGGTCCTATCCCATCAGCGAGTCGACCCTGCCGGCGATAAGCAGAAGCGTGAAGGCGATGCCGGCTGTTGTCGGCCTTCTCCTTGGCCGGAGAATAGAGGTCGCTGCTGCCGGCCGGTGCGAAGACACCATCTCTGAGTGCTATGATGGATGCCATGCCCAGCCTATTGATTGAGAGAGAGAGAGGAACAGTCGGTGTCGATCACCGCTACCATACCGGTCGATTAGCAGAGAGAAAGGAAGAGAGACGATGTCAATCTCCACTGCCATGCCCATCAATTTGGGGAGAGTGAAGAAAAAGAGAGATGGAGGGGGCGAGAGGGCTAAAAGTCGATTGAGTGCGGGAATGAAATGCTGGGCGGGGTATTTGTTTTGTTTTTTTCTTTGCATTTAATGTTTTCTCATGGTTTTGGGCCGTCGGTAGTCTTATTGATCCGTCGAAAAAGAATGACAATCCATGTCCGTCGGTAAACCAAGTCCTTAGCTGTCGGTCTTTGGTGTTTTTTGACGTAGTGAGGAGATGAGATGAGATGAGATGGGTTATGGATGGGTTTTTCTGGACATGAGAGGACGACGATGGACTGATGGAGATGAGAGGAGATCGATGAGATTCAATTGGAGGGAAAGAAAGAAATGAGTTAGGGATAAGAGATAGGGAAAAGGGGAAAAGAGCTTGGAGAGGGAAAAAGGGACTGTGGAGGCGGGAGAGGGAAAAATTAGATCATTCGGTGACAAAATTTTTTGTCACCGAATCTATTAGATCTTTCGGTGACAAAACTTTTTTTCACCGAATCTCCTCTTTATTTGGCACCTTAGCTAAAGCTTTTCCGTGACAAGCAAAAAAAAAAAAAAATTTGTCACCTTTGTGTGCGTTCCGTGTCAATATTGATTTTTTGTCACCAAAGGGTGTCACCAATAGTGTTTTTTGTTGTAGTGATTGCATTGTGACTCAGGTTCAAGTGAACCATGAGCTGGCTGTATGAGAGTGATTACAGAATCCTTTGACAGCAGCTGGTTTCCTTCTTCTTTCTTCCTTCTTTCTTTCTTCATTTTCTCAACAACAAGCATCAAGGCAAGGACTTGTGAAGTTTCATCATCTTCTTCATCTTCCTCAAGTCTAATTCCAATTGTGGAGTTGTAAAGCTTTGGGTTCAAAGAGTTTTTATCTCAAACTCAAGCTATCTAAAGGGTTTTCTTCCTCAAATCTTCACAAGAGGCAAGTACTTACATGTTTATATGATTTGTAATGTTTTTGAGTGGTTAGAACTCAATTGGGTCAAAAAGCCAGAAAATTGGCTTCAGAAATCTGAAGCTCGAACTGAGCTTCTGGGCCGATGACCTCACCAACAGCATAATTCAGAAGATGGAGTGAAATTCTAGCTCTCTGGATTTCTGACCGACGCAACGTCGGTCAGTCGATATGATGAGGTCGGTCGACCGATAGGTCGACCGATAGCATAGAAATGGTTCAGGATTCAGGGAATTCCCGCTCTCTGAAATTCTGACCGACGCACCGTCGGTCAACAGCCCTGAAGCTGTCGGTCGACCGATAGGCCGACCGACAAGTGAACCGACGCTGTGCAGAAATGTCTGTTTTGAAGCCTAATGTATATAGGCTGAAAATTGTTAATGTATAAGCCTTCATAGGTGTAAACTTAATTTTCCGAATACATAATTTAAATGATATTCATCAAAAATAGTACGTGTATTGGAAAATGAATGTTTCACTCATTTGCTTGGCTTAGAAGTCTGACTAGAATTGGTTAGTTTTTACATGAATTTAGTCCTCAACTTGTTGAACGACTTATACTGAATATGAATTGCATAATGAACCATTTCTGCTGCAGCAGATGCCAGAGGTGTTTCGGAACCTCGTGGAAGTTAGTGATCTCTGATCAAGACACTGACCTATTCCACACCATTTGATATTACCCAAGTCATGTAATAAAGAGTGTCCCAGTAGATATCAACTTACTGATATTACTGGATCCGTTATTAGAAATGTTATACGTATTGAATTGATTATTGATAACTAGAACTATCATGCACATGTATGTATCTGTTGAACCGTCGTGTTCATGGTACTATTGATGAATGTCACAGGCCCAAATGCCCGTGCCGGTCCTGCCGAGGCCGCGCCGCCAGCGGAGGATGCCCGCCCGATACCTCCAGGAGGTTTAATCGAGTGGATATGATCGCAGAGTGCGAAAGACTAATTTTGAATGTATATAGTTTTGGAATGTAAAGGAAGTCTCCGTATTCTATGAAATATACGGTGGTTGACTTCCTTGATCATAGTATGAACTTATGTATTGTAATTTCGTCAATGTATATATATTCCGCAATTTTATACAGTTGACAGGTATATTATTTGATATCCCTTGTGAATTTCGTTTTAGCTTTTGTTAATTCGGAATTTACGGGAGTAAGTATGCATTCACGACTCGGGGTCCATCCGAGCTAATCAAATCTCGGGACTGGGTCGTGACATACTTATTGTATGGTATCAGAGCCTTAAGTTAAAAGACTTAACAACCTTATAAACGATGTGAGGAACGTTAATTCCGTAACAAATCTTGAATAGATTTGTGTTTATTGCTTTCACTTTATGTGATTGGTATTGATGGAAGTGTTGAGATGTCAATCTTACCTTCCGTATTGTTTACAGCATGGCTTCTGGATCAGGATCTGGGTAGGATGACTTTGTCGCAGTCACACCCCCTCCTATATCTGAGACCAATGCTAAGTTCGCTGCTATACTAGAGCAGATGGTAAAGAGCCATGAAGCACAGATGGGCATGCAAACCTAGTTAATGTTGAGTAATGCACAGCTAGCCAAGAGCCAAGAGGCTCAAGTTGGTATGCATGCTCAGATGCTCAGAATGTTAGAGACTCAGAGCCAGATGCAGGCTCAAACGTCATCACCAGTTCAACAACATATTGAACATCAGGTGGTGAATTAGAACAAGGAAAAGGATCCTAACATCCTTTATGAGCAGTTCCGTAAGAGAGGAGCTACTGAGTTCCAAGGCACCGAGGATGTGATGCAGGCCGATGAATGGCTAGAACACATCGAGGATGTATTGGATACGGTTGTCTGCACTCTCAGGCAGAAAGTCTCGCTAACCTCCTCTATGCTCAGAGGATCAGCTAACACATGGTGGAGAAGTGTCAAGGACACATTTAGGACACTACCGGAAGATGGAATCTGGGAGACTTTCAGGAATTACTTTCAAAGAAAGTTTGTCCCAGAACATGTGCAGCAGCAAAAGGAAGCAGAGTTCCTGAATTTGAAGCAAGGTCAAACGACCGTGTCTACATATGTAGATAACTTCCTCAAACTATCCAAATATGCTCCTGACTTGGTCAATACTGAGGAGAAAAAGATCAAGCGATTTATTATAGGTTTGAACCCAGAGTACAAGACAGTTGTGGTAGCTGGTCAAATACCTACTACATTTGATGCTGTCTTGGCTAGGGCATATACTGCTGAAGAGATTCAGCGAGAAAAGGATGCTGCAAACGCTGCTAAGAGAAGTGGTGAGCCGTGGTACCCCAAAGGAGGACAGTCCAAGGATAAGAGGCAAAGACCACAACAAAAAGTCACTCCGAAAGATAATAAGAGTGATAAGCAAGAGAACAAGCCAGTTTGTGAGACTTGTGGTAAGACTCACAGAACTGAGTTGTGTTGGAGGACTACCGGGGCCTGCCTGGTTTGTGGTTCTCTAGAACACAAAATGGCTCAATGTCCAAAGAGAATGAGAGATGATAGAGCTCCTTATCAATAGCCTAATCGGGGACAAGCAGCACTTCCTGTACCTCCTTAGAGATTGGCTTTGCCTGCTCCTTCGGGGCAACCTCAACGGCAAGGTCAGCAACGTTCATATCAGAGACAACAACAGCCTAATAGGCCACAGGCAGCTGGATTGGCTTGTACAGTCAACAGAGAACAGGCTGACGTTGCAACCAATGTGGTTGAAGGTACTATTCTTGTAGATAATAGACCTGCTATAGCTTTGTTTGATCCGGGTTCTACCCATTCATTTGTAGCACCTACATTTGTCTGTGATATACAAGACCGGATAGAACAATTAACTTATGATTTTACTGTCTCTACTCCCTTAGGAAAGAGATTAGTTTGTGAATTATACCTTCCCCAATGTAATGTTAAAATCGGGGAAATGTCAATGCCAGTTGATCTGGTTGTACTGACAACTATGAATGATTTTGATGTAATATTCGGTATGGATTGGCTTGCGAAATACAGGGCTTGTTTAGACTGTTTTCACAAGATCGTCACTTTCAAAGTGAATGAGACCAATGCCAGTGTACTCTTTGAAGGAGTCCAAAGGAAGTATGACACCAGGCTTGTATCAGCACTGAAGGCTGAACGAATGATGTGTAGTGGTTGTGAAGGCTACATCGCATTCATTTCAGAAGAGAAGCCTGTACGGGAATTGAATGACATTCCTGTAGTCTGTGAATTTCCAGACGTGTTTCCAAGTGAAGTGCTCGGTCTACCTCCAACCAGGGAAGTGGACTTTACAATTGAACTCATGCCTGGTACTGCACCAATCTCGAAGGCACCATATCGAATGGCACCATCTGAGTTATGTGAATTGAAGAAACAGATACAGGATTTGCTTGATAAGGGTTTCATAAGACCTAGTGTCTCACCCTGGGGAGGACCTGTTCTGTTTGTAAAGAAGAAGGATGGCACCCTTCGTATATGCATTAATTATAGGCAGATAAATCAAATGACAATTAAGAACAAATATCCTCTGCCTAGGATCGATGAGTTGTTTGATCAACTCCAAGGTGCAGCGTACTTTTCCAAGATTGATCTTCGATCTGGATATCATCAGATTCGAGTTAAAGATCAAGATGTACAGAAAACTGCATTCCGGACTCGTTATGTTCATTATGAATTCCTAGTGATGCCTTTTGGGCTAACCAATGCACCTGTAGTGTTTATGGCACTAATGAACAAGGTGTTTGCTTCCTACCTAGATCAGTTTGTTGTGATCTTCATAGATGACATCCTGGTATACTCGAAGACAGAGTTGGAGCATTCACATCATTTGAGGACAGCTTTGCAAATACTGAGAGCAAATCAGTTGTATGCAAACCTTAAGAAGTGTGACTTCTGGTTGCAGCAAGTTACATTTCTTGGTCATGTTATTACCAGGAAAGGATTGGCTGTAGATACAGCTAAGATTGAAGCGGTTACTCAATGGCAGAGTCCGAAGAATGTGCCTGAAGTTCGAAGCTTTTTAGGATTGGCAGGCTATTACAGGAGGTTTGTCAAGGACTTCTCAAAGATAGGCGGCTCCACTAACGAAACTGACTCGAAAAGACGTCCCTTTCCGATGGGATGATATTTGTGAGTCTAGTTTCCAAACTTTGAAACAAAAACTTGTCTCAGCTCCAATATTGGCCTTACCTGAAGGAAGAGGTGGATTTGAGATCTACTCAGATGCGTCGGGTGTTGGCTTAGGATGTGTATTGATGCAACATACGAAGGTCATTGCCTATGGTTCTCGTCAATTGAAAGAGCATGAGAAGAATTATGCTACCCATGATCTTGAGCTCGCAGCGGTTGTGTTTGCATTAAAACAATGGAGACATTACTTGTATGGTGAAACTTTTGAAGTTCACTATGATCACAAGAGTCTTCAGTACTTATTCACTCAGAAGGAGATTAATTTGAGGCAACGTCGTTGGCTAGAGCTGATCAAAGACTACGACTTTCCATTTAAATATGTACCCGGAAAGGGTAATGTCGTAGCTGATGCATTAAGTCGAAAGACTGCTGAAATAGCATCATTGAAATGGGGATGGAATCAACTTGATGATTTCAAAGATATGGATGTATCCATTGAAACAGTAAGTGACCAAGCAATGACTATGGCAATGTCCGTGTTCGAACCAATTATTATCCAACAGATTAAGGTTAGACAGTTCGATGATCCGGAATTGGTAAGAATCAAGGACAACATTGCTGCAAGGCCGGATTTTGTGTTAGAGAATGGAGTTCTCTACTTCAGAGACAGATTGTCTGTACTAGCAGAAAATGATTTGAAACAAGCAGTGATGTATGAAGCACATCATGCTAGATACTCTATGCATCCTGGAAGCACAAAGATGTATAGGAATCTTAAGGATATGTTTTGGTGGAACAATATGAAGCGAGAAATTGCCGGCTATGTAACTTCCTGTTTGACTTCTCAGCGTGTGAAGGCTGAACACCAAAAGCCACCTGGCTTGCTTCATCCACTAAACATTCCTAGATGGAAGTGGGAACACATTACCATGGACTTCGTATCAGGTTTGCCAAGGACGAGGAAACAGCACGATGCCGTATGGGTGATCGTGGATCGTCTTACGAAGTCTGCACACTTCATACCGATTAGGAAGGATATTGGTTTCAGTGATATGTTCAGATTGTTTACCAGCGAAGTGATTCGATTGCATGGAACACCGGTCTCGATTGTTTCCGATCGAGATAGTCGGTTTATTTCCGCATTTTGGCAATCCTTTCAGAATTCGATGGGTACTAGACTTAAGTTTAGTACTGCTTATCATCCACAGACTGATGGACAATCAGAACGGACTATCCAGACCTTAGAAGACTTGCTTCGTGAGTGTATCTGATTTTGGGAGTGATTGGGATGACCATTTAGCGTTGTGTGAATTTGCATACAACAACAGCTACCACTCCGGCATTGAAATGGCACCATTTGAAGCTTTGTATGGTCGGAGATGTAGGACTCCAGTGAGCTGGGAAGAGGTGGGAACTCGAAGTTTCCATGGTCCTACGATCATTGCTGAAATAGCAGAGAAAGTACAGAAGATTCAGGATAGGTTGAAGATTGCTAGATCATGGCAGAAAAGCTATGCTGATAATCGTCGGCGTGATCTAGAATTCGCCATTGATGATATGGTATTCTTGAAAACTTCACTGATGAAAGGCACTATCAGATTCGGGCAAAAAGGGAAACTTTCCCCGAGATTCATTGGACCTTTCAAGATCCATAGTCGAATTGGAAATGTGGCCTATCGTCTCGAGTTGCCAACAGAAATCTCCGGTATCCACAATGTGTTTCACATTTCTATGCTTCGAAAGTACGTACATGATCCTTCACATATTATAAAGCATGAAGAGATCCAAGTGTTTCCAAACACCACGTATGTTGAGAAGCCAACTCAGATCATTGATACCAACGAGGCGGTTATGCGCACGCGAACGATTAGATAGGGTCAAACTACTTTGGGCACATCATGGATCCAATGAGGCTACATGGGAGCTTGAGGAGCAATTGGCTCTAAAGTATCCCGAACTATTCGTACAGGTAAATGTGACTTCATAATTGTTTTAATACTTTTGAATTCATACTTTGTTATTTGAGTTTCATTGAATTGTATAACATTCGGAGGACCGAATGATTCTAAAAGTTTTAGGGAATTGTGAGACCCCTTCCCGAGTTAATCTTGATTAACTCTAATTAATCGAGGTTAAGATGGATTAAGCGTGATTAGTTAATTTAAATGTGATTAATGATGAAATTGGATCAAATGGATCTTAAGAGAAGGATTACAGTCTGATGACATAATTTGGAAGGCATGAAATTCATTAAGTTGAGTTTTAGACTCAACTTAGTGTAATAAAGGACTTTTCCGTAAATACAAGTTTATATGTAGTTTGTCAAATTTGGTGAAACTTTACACTTTCATGTGTATTTCAATGAGTACATGAACTTTCATAATACACATGATTTCATTTGGATTAAGATGGGACAAGTGGATCTTCATTTGACTCAAAGTGGCATTTAACTAAAGCAAAGGGGTTTAAATGCAAAATTGCATTGTGACTCAGGTTCAAGTGAACCATGAGCTGGCTGTATGAGAGTGATTACAGAATCCTTTGACAGCAGCTGGTTTCCTTCTTCTTTCTTCCTTCTTTCTTTCTTCATTTTCTCAACAACAAGCATCAAGGCAAGGACTTGTGAAGTTTCATCATCTTCTTCATCTTCCTCAAGTCTAATTCCAATTGTGGAGTTGTAAAGCTTGGGTTCAAAGAGTTTTTATCTCAAACTCAAGCTATCTAAAGGGTTTTCTTCCTCAAATCTTCACAAGAGGCAAGTACTTACATGTTTATATGATTTGTAATGTTTTTGAGTGGTTAGAACTCAATTGGGTCAAAAAGCCAGAAAATTGGCTTCAGAAATCTGAAGCTCGAACTGAGCTTCTGGGTGACTATCGGTCGACCGACAGGTCGACCGATGAACCGATGACCTGACCGACAGCATAATTCAGAAGATGGAGTGAAATTCCAGCTCTCTGGATTTCTGACCGACGCAATGTCGGTCAGCCGATATGATGAGGTCGGTCGACCGATAGGTCAACCGATAGCATAGAAATGGTTCAGGATTCAGGGAATTCCAGCTCTCTGAAATTCTGACCGACGCACCGTCGGTCAACCGCCCTGAAGCTGTCGGTCAACCGATAGGCCGACCGACAAGTGAACCGACGCTGTGCAGGAATGTCTGTTTTGAAGCCTAATGTATACAGGCTGAAAATTATTAATGTATAAGCCTTCATAGGTGTAAACTTAATTTTCCGAATACATAATTTAAATGATATTCATAAAAAATAGTACGTGTATTGAAAATGAATGTTTCACTCATTTTGCTTAGAGTCTAGAATTGGTTAGTTTTTACATGAATTTAGTCCTCAACTTGTTGAACGACTTATACTGAATATGAATTGCATAATGAACCATTTCTGCTGCAGCAGATGCCAGAGGTGTTCCGGAACCTCGTGGAAGTTAGTGATCTCTGATCAAGACACTGACCTATTCCACACCATTTGATATTACCCAAGTCATGTAATAAAGAGTGTCCTAGTAGATATCAACTTACTGATATTACTGGATCCGTTATTAGAAATGTTATATGTATTGAATTGATTATTGATAGCTAGAACTATCATGCACATGTATGTATCTGTTGAACCGTCGTGTTCATGGTACTATTGATGAATGTCACAGGCCCAGATGCCCGTGCCGGTCCTGCCGAGGCCGCGCCGCCAGCGGAGGATGCCCGCCCGATACCTCCAGGAGGTTTAAATCGAGTGGATATGATCGCAGAGTGCGAAAGACTAATTTTGAATGTATATAGTTTTGGAATGTAAAGGAGTCTCCGTATTGTATTAAATATACGGTGGTTGACTTCCTTGATCATAGTACTGAACTTATGTATTCTAATTTCGTCAATGTATATATATATTCCGCAATTTTATACAGTTGACAGGTATATTATTTGATATCCCTTGTGAATTTCGTTTTAGCTTTTGTTAATTCGGAATTTACGGGAGTAAGTATGCATTCACGACTCGGGGTCCATCTGAGCTAATCAAATCTCGGGACCGGGTCGTGACACATGCCTTACCCAAAAAATAAACAAGAAGAAGGACACTAGCTATATCATGTAATGTAACAATAACAAAATAAAAAAGACATCCACTGAACTACCCAAAGCCAAAGGACTCTTATCATCATCGATTAGTAATCTTGGAATCTTGGAGTATGGGGCCTTCAAGACAATGTGAGAGGTAATTAATGATCATCAGCAACTGCCCGCTGGAGCTTTCCAAAGAACCAAAGGTTGAGGACAAGAAGAACCCTTGTGGTCATATACCAAAGACTGGTTCTCTTGGGAACATGAAAGAAGGTGATCTTGATGATCATGGCTAGCGTCCTCTTGGATACGAGAGAATTCCCAGGGCAATAACTTCTTGTTGTTGTGATATTCTTGTTGATCATCGCAAGAAACCTTGTAATTCGGCATTATAGTTCCAGGTTTGCCTCTGCGAATTCCGCCCATCAGGAAACCATAACAGTAAACGGGATCAGGAGTTGAATACTTGTCGTCGCAGAATAAACATGGCTTCTCAAACGAACAGTAAAGAAGGTGATCATTCCCATCTTCCAGAATGACATATGGGATTTGAGGAGAAAGTTGCCGCAGATGAAGAAGCTCCTGTTCTGTGGAAAGAACCTCTGAGCAGGACATCTTAGGGGTTGAATCATAGAATGCCATCGGAGAAGAAGAAGATGCAAGATTCTGTGAAGAAGGTTTGAATAAGAGAGAGAGAGAGAGAGAGAGGAGAATGGATTGCAAGAGGAAAAAATTAGAAAGTATTTTATAGACTTGAGGAGATGAAATTTAAACAACTTCTTATTGCAGTGGACTCTGTTTGAACCGTTATAGAAAGTTTCTATTTGGAAATACAGACAGGCACCAGGTGGGCTCCACAAGAAAGTCCAGGTTGTCTATTTGTCAGTTTGGTCATTTCAACACAACCATGATGGTCATCAAATGGGGTGCTCAAAATTAAGATCCCTGGCCATTCTTTTCTACTCTTTTGCCACGGTAACTCTCAATTCACTACTGTGAAAGCCTCCCAACTTCAAAATTTCAACTCATTTTCAAGATTTTACTAAAAGACAAATGAGCAACATCAAGGTATCAAACAACTACAATCCAAGCCAAGGCCCAAGCTTCCATTCCATCTAAGAGTCTAAATACTATTACATGTAATTCAATGTAATTTCTTAAGAAGGGACACAGTTTCTGAAGGCAAAAATTCATTTTCGAAGGAAGAACTTCATAAAAATCCCCACCGGGGGATACCCCCGGACCCCCTTCGTGAATGGCATATTTTAAAGAAGTGGCAATCACGAAGACAAAAGGATCATACTTCACCATGAGAGTTAAGACTTTTTTACTAGTTGTCTTTCCTTTTTTGTGTTTAGATGTCTATTATTATCATAACTTGCTAGATATGATATTAAACATGTTTAATTATGTTTGGAATGATATAGTAGTAAAGATATAGTTATCTATTACTACTAGATTTCAAACTGGTCTTAATTAAATTGTTTTACAAAGAATCCTCATTGTGGTGGTGACTAAGGTATTCCTATTTCCTTCACTAACTCTCTACTCTGTCATTTCTAAATTGATGTTCATTGTTGATTGTTGATCACTCCATAGTTCATTCACTTGATGGAATTTGAACCTTGAATGTTGAAGTATTGATATTTGATTGTTCAATGTTCACTAATGAGTAATGAGTAATGACCAACTCTTAAGTTTCATGCCTTTATTTCATGTTCTAGTTTTTTTTTTTTTTACTTTCTAAGATAGTATGACTAAGAAACATGAATACATGTGAAAAAACTAATTATTACTATTATTTTCTATTTATATAGCGATACAGGACTTCATATATTGAGGGCACCGCTACGCCTCATTTTCTTATTTACTTTTGCAAAAGAACCACATATTCTTTTGTTTTACAATTTTCTGGATTTTCTGAAATTTTTTCAAAAATTTTTTGGGCGATTTAACAAATCGCACCGCTACGCTACGTATCGCCCGCTTCGTAACGGTTTGGCAGCGGGCGGCCCGCCGCTACCGCTATTTTCATCCTTGATCGTCTGATCGTTCCAAAGGCATTGATGTTAATTACATAAAGGGCCCAACCCAAATAGATGGTTACGAATAAAAGATATGCTTCCATATGAAATGCCATTTTTAGAAAGAAAAAAAAAAGGATTTTCTTGTTCCTGCTCAATCTTAACATAGGCCACAGTTGGAATGGTTCATAACATCGTATAAAACATGACTTATTTTCTCATGGAGTACAAAGGTATGCCATTTCCAGAATGAAGAAGAAAAATAATTTTGTCCCCCTATTGAAATAAATCAACACATGTTGGGGTTTGTTTCGAGCTAGAACCATATTAGACTCGGAACCAAAATTTTTTCTGGAAGGTAACTCCGTTTTTTGTTCAGATCTTGTTTCCTAGTTTTAGACCTCATTTCGATAGCTAGATCGGGCTCAGAACTGGGCTTCTTTTTTTATTTTTAGGGGTTTTTGTTTTGGAAAATCTTGGAACGTCTCCATTAATGTCACCCTTGGGGCAACGTTGGAAACCTAGAGAGGTCAATGGGGATGTTGTTATGAATTTGTTCAATTGGCATTTGGCAATATGCGAATGCAGGACTGGTGTCGAAGCTTTCTCTTGCATTCTGGGACCAGGAGACGTTTGGCATTTTACTTTTAAAATCAAGTGGAGTAAAGTGAAATAAAAGAAGGAATAAAATATGTAGTGGGTTATGATGATATTTTATTTTTAGTTGTTTGGAAATGAATATTTTTGACTTTTTGTATGGGAAATAAAGTTTTTTTTATCTTTTAGTTAATAAATGCAGTTGCAAGTAAAATTACCAAACGGCCCTAAAGACTCTTACTAGATAAAATTAAAAGGACAAAAAAAAAAAAAACCTTATGGCCTAGAGTAGTCCCTTGGGATTATTCGGGTTTTTTTGTGTTTTTAATGTTTTTCATGAGCAGCGATATCATTGTTCGCTTCATAGCCATAAAATCTCAAACGTTCCCCGTTCTTCTTATTTCATTCATCTTCCTCATCTCTTCCCTTTTCCACTACATTGATAGAGACACCCCCTTGCTGCTGTAGTCTCAAGCTCCTCCATGTCAAACATCGTAATAACTTTCCAACCTTTGATTCCTATCAAACACTTGTGAGTTTTATTGTCGACTTCTTCCTCTTTGTGGCTCACGGGTGGACGACCTACGTTTGGCTTTCCTATTTGATTCTTACGGTCTTACCTCTTTATTGGAGTCTACCTTTCACTTTAGTAGAGTAATTAAAGAGAAAATTCCAAAAGAGGATTCTGAGATAGAAAATGTTACAGAGATTCTTTTCTTGGACGAAAAATAATAATAAATGAAAAAAAGAAACTCGAGTCGCTTGAATACTTCGTTAGCAGCAATATCGCTGCTTAGCGGAAAAGTGCAAAAAAAATAGATAAAGTGTACCGGGAAGTCCAATCTGATTACTAACGAGATTTTAGGTCATTTTTGGTCCAGTAAGAGTTTAAGGGAAAAAACCCCTTATTTTTATTTTTATTTTTAAAACATATATAACAATTAACTCAAAAATCCAAATAAAAATATCATTGGTAGGGGCTGGCCCATTGCCATTTCCCAAGTCCCTAGTGAAGTATATATCTTCTTGTATAAAATAGTAGACAGATTGATAGGAAGAGGAAGAAGACTTGGGACTTGGGAGAAGTACAAGGAAGAAGCAGAATAGAATGTCTCAGGAGCAGCCATTTATCCCTTCCATTTCCATCACACCCTCTTCTTTTGCAGAGGCAACAATCCCTTTCCTTCCTAACCCTAACGACCCTTTCCTCTCTCCCGCCAAACGCAAGCGCAGCACCGGCGCCCGCCGCAAGGCGGCCTCCTCGTTCCTCAAAAACCACCACAACCCCTTCCTCTTTCCTCCCCTCTTCCCAAACCCTAACCTTAATCACAACCCTAACCCTAACCCTAACCCTAACCCTAATCCCAACCCTAACCCTAGCCCCCTTAGCCTCGACATCTCCGAAGAGATCATCGTCCTCAACAGAGAACCCACTGCCGAGGCCGTCACCGCCCTCACCGCCGGCTTCCCCGCAGACTCCCTCACCGACGAGGAGCTCGAGGCCGCCGTCGTCTCCTCCCCCGGCGGCATAGAGCAGGTCAACTATATCCTCATTCGCAACCACATCCTCTGCCGCTGGCGTGAAAACACCTCCAACTGGCTCCCGATCGACCCCTTCATCGCAGCCGTCCCCACCCACTGCCACCCCCTCCTCCACTCCGCTTACCAATTCCTCCTCTCCCACGGCTACATCAATTTCGGCGTCACCCCATCGATCAAGGAGCGAATTCCGGCTGAACCCACCAAGCCAAATGTCGTCGTCATCGGTGCTGGCTTGGCTGGGCTCGCCGCCGCCCGCCAGTTGCTTGCTTTCGGGTTCAAGGTGGTTATTTTGGAGGGGCGGAAGCGGGCGGGTGGGCGAGTCTACACGAAGAAGATGGAGGGCAGCAATCGCTCCGCTGCTGCAGATTTGGGAGGGAGCGTCCTGACCGGCACGCTCGGGAATCCACTCGGAATTGTGGCCAGGCAGCTGCATTGTGCTCTCCATAAGGTGAGGGATAAGTGCCCCCTGTATAAACCCGACGGGCTACCTGTAGGGGTCGACGTAGATTCGAAGGTTGAGAACGCCTTCAACCGGCTCCTTGATAACGCCAGCCGGCTCAGGCAGCTCATGGGAGATGTCTCCATTGACGTCTCCCTTGGGGCGGCGTTAGAAACCTTTAGAGAGGTCTATGGAGATGCAGTTACTGCAGAGGAGATTAGTTTGTTCAATTGGCATTTGGCAAATTTGGAATATGCGAATGCGGGATTGCTTTCGAAGCTTTCTCTTGCATTCTGGGACCAGGATGATCCCTATGATATGGGGGGTGATCACTGTTTCTTGCCCGGCGGAAATGGGAGGTTGGTTCAGGCATTGGCAGAGAATTTGCCCATTTGGTATGAGAAGACTGTGAATACGATTCGATATGGCAGCGAGGGGGTGCAGGTTGTTGCAGGGAGCCAGGTCTATGAGGGTGATATGGCTCTCTGCACGGTTCCACTCGGCGTCTTGAAGAGCGGTACTATTAAGTTTATGCCTGAGCTGCCACAGAGAAAGCTTGATGGGATAAAGAGACTAGGATTTGGGTTGTTGAATAAGGTTGCAATGCTGTTTCCTCATGTGTTTTGGGGCACAGAACTTGATACATTCGGGCATTTGTCTGAGGACCCTGCGAGACGGGGAGAGTTCTTCCTGTTTTATAGCTATGCGACGGTGGCTGGCGGTCCACTTTTGATTGCACTTGTTGCAGGAGAAGCAGCGCACAAGTTTGAAAGCATGCCCCCGACTGATGCAGTTACCCATGTTCTCCAGATTCTCAGAGGTATATCTTTTCCCTTCAGTTTCTATTTTTACTCATGATCAGTATTGTGTAAAATTCATTAGTTGAAAATTAATATCATATAATCTCCCATAAAAGAAGATTAATGTAGACGCTACCCATGTCAAGCAAGATTAATATAATCCACCTTGTTACCGTCTCAAAAAAAAATGTACTATACACAAAGGAATGCAATAAGGCTAATATCATTAGTTGAAGCTGCACGTGTCAAGCAATTACATTTGATGAATCTCCTTATATTATCGACTGTCAGAATACATTCATGAACCAGGTTGCAATCGTTGTCTTTATTATATTAATAACATCTATGTCAGAATCACTTTCCACATACATCCCCCTGTATGAAATGGGCTTTCCGCTTATCACTTCATGATTTCATGAACAACCATGACATGATAAGGAGATAAACTAATTCCAAATCCTCCATGTGGAAGTGCATAATGTTATTTTCCAATGCTTTTTCTGATTTACGTAAGGAACTTCTAAGTCTAACATGCTTGAAATGCTGATCCCTCTGAATTGTGAACTATCCACTGTCAAGATCTTCATAACAATCATTTTCTAACAGAAGGCTCGAACGCTACGGGGAACCAACACCCCATCAAATAAGTGAACCGCCACTATATTGAACACATTTTCACAAGAAAAGACAGACATTAAAGTAAGGAAACTAATCGTGTGTGTGTGTGTGTGAGAGAGAGAGAGAGAGAGAGAGAGAGAGAGAGAGAGAGAGAGAGAGAGAGAGAGAGAGAGAGAGAGAGAGAGAGAGAGAGAGAGAGAGAGTTTCATATTCAAATATGTTAATGCTATTCATCATCCAATTAAACACATAATTTAGTAGATTCTTTTTCTTTTTTCTTTTTCTTGTTTTTTTGAATTGTTACTTTCATTAATAAAAGCAGACAGTTCAAGAGATTACTACTGATGAGCTAAGACGGGAAACAGGGATAATTTAGTAGATTCTTAACATTTAACAGACTGCAAAAGGTCCTTTCTTAAAACTCGCCTATTAAAAATTCTTTTTCAAATACCACTCCACATGACCAAGAAATTTGGTCTTAAAGGACTCATTCCCTGACCTCCTATTACTTGTGAAAGCGGATCTTAACCCAACACCCACCCTGATCCCCCTTTTCCCTTTTTCCTTTTTCCGAATATTAAAATGACTCATTTTGAAGAAAATAAATAAATTGCCCAGCTGTTTTACTCATCCCTGGATAAGATATACAAAAACAAACTGTCAAACCCCTGGCCTTTTATCCTAGACATCACTCAGAATTGGCCCCTTCTTCCCTAACCTCACATCTGCGAGCTGGCACTAACTCCAAAAAGATCCATCCTCCTATCGCGATTTCCAGTCTTGCTTACTAAGCAAAGAAGATTCTTTCTTTAATCCTTACTATCAAGAACCTCTCTCCTTTGATATAATGACTCCCATTAAATAAGGTGCAATATTTCTTTTCTTCCTGGCCTTCCCAAAGGACACTGATGATATGATTAAAAATTCCACCACTCATCTTCATTTCAATCCAAAACCCAATTCTTGCAACATATAATTGAATAACTTTAAATCATCATCATCGTAAGTTTTCTCCAGTTCATTTTGAAGATCACT
Organism: Litsea cubeba; assembly: GCA_012931725.1. Lineage (NCBI taxonomy): Eukaryota > Viridiplantae > Streptophyta > Magnoliopsida > Laurales > Lauraceae > Litsea > Litsea cubeba. Next base: position 50,904,912 of record CM022954.1, read on the forward strand.
TCTTCTTTCTTGCCGTCTGTTACGTTGTGTTACTTCATAAGCCTTTGGTTAGTTGGCTTGTCAAGGGATCATTTTCCATTCCATAGGATGAATATGGATTGGGTTTGAATTGAGCCCATGCTGGTCTTTTATTGGTTATTCTGGGTGAGGTCTTTTGGGTAACCGGGTTGCATCCCTATTCTTGAGTTAGCAAATTGATTAAGGGCATCACTTCCCTGATGAAATTTGTAAGAGACTTAGGTAGAACTTTATGCCGCAATCTAGAATGCTAATGGGTTTGAACTTTGAAGTGCTTAAATCTACCAGCCCTGCAGTCCTTGGAATTAATGATACAAAAATTGCATTTAGCTTCTTGTTCAATTTCTTCCATTAGAAGAATTGCCCAACATGCTAGCCAATCTTCTTTTTAAGAAAACCCCTCACGATTTTATGAAAGCAAAGTGAAATCCATGAGAACCCAAAGCCTTCTCTTCTTTATATCAGTTTAAAGCTTAAAATTTACCAAAATATAAGGAAAAGCTTGAAGATAGGAGGCAGGCCATATCAATCCACCATTTGTTCTAGACCCTTTTAAGAATATGACATACATATCACAACGATGCCCTCTTCTCAGCCCATGCCATATCTGACTGGTTATCATAACTTACACAACCAGTCCATCCTAATTGCTCATCTCACTTGGTTTATTTAAGCTGTCTTTCTAAATAGGCAACTGTCAGTGACTCTTCATAAAAGCAAACTTTTCTGCTTTCCTTTAAATTTCTATAGTTAAATTATGTAGGGACTAAATCCTAAAGAACTTTGCTTTCTAAACTCATTCAACAGGAATTTATGAGCCGCAGGGAGTTGATGTTCCAGATCCTATCCAAACTGTCTGCACCAGATGGGGTGCTGATCCCTTCAGTTTAGGCTCTTATTCTCATGTTGCAGTGGGAGCATCAGGTGATGACTATGATATCTTAGCGGAACATGTTGGAGATGGCAGGCTTTTCTTTGCTGGAGAGGCCACAACTAGGCGATACCCTGCAACCATGCATGGCGCATTCCTGAGTGGTCTGAGAGAAGCTGCCAATATGTCTCACCATTTTAATGCTCGAGCTTCGCAAATAAAAGTTGAAAGAAGCCAATCAAAGGACTCTCAGTCATGTGCAGCTCTTCTTGCCGATTTGTTTAGGGAACCTGATTTAGAATTTGGCAGTTTCTCTGTCATTTATTGCCACAAGTCTTCTGATCCCAAGTCAATGGCAATCTTAAGGGTCATGTTTGGAGGTCCGCGAAAAAAGAGTTATGAAGGATCAAAGGCAGATCAGCAGTATTCCAATAAAGTACTGTTTCAGCAGCTTCAATCGCATTTTAATCAGCAACAACAGCTTCATGTTTACACCTTGCTATCAAAGCAGCAAGCTCTTGAATTGAGAGAGGTTAGAGGAGGTGACGATATGAGATTAAACTACCTATGTGAAAAACTTGGTGTCAAATTAGTGGGGAGAAAAGGTTTGGGATCTGCTGCTGATTCTGTTATTGCTTTAATCAAGGCTGAAAGGGGCAGCCAGAGAAATGCATCAAATTCATTAGTTCTTAAATCAGGTGAATGATTTAATTTATACCAGAGCATCATCAGTAGAAAGCTGGGTAATAGTTGGGTGCTCTCTCATTGGTTCATGAAATCAGATATTAAAGTGATGATAAGGTCCTCTTCTGCTCATATAGCATTTTCCAGGTATGTGCAGACCTTCAAGTATCTGAATCTGTTATGTTTGCTGTATATTCTGTTTTCATTTTTTTGTTATGTAGTTCTCCTTGCTGTTCAATATATCAAGCCATTTTATTAGCAAGAGAGATTGATTAAACTGCTGGTCTTAGATGATTTTTTGGAGAGTCTTCTCCATCTGTAATCTGTTCTTTATTGAAAATTGAAAGACTTGCTTATCTTTCAAAAAAAAGAGAGAGATTAAACTGTTGAATGGTGCACATTTCTGTTTCTAGAATTGATCTTCCGGAACTTGTCATTTTCCGAGAAAGTTTCAGATTTTATAGGCTAGAATCCTAACTACTAGGAAACCTCATCTAGCCTCACATCCATTAAATGAAAATGCATTTTGTATCATTCTGGAAGTGTGTTTTTCTGGTAATGTATGTGTAATTTGTTGCACTAAGGTGTTGATCTGGCTGAAATAGCACTTGCTGCAATGATAGGGTGGGGCTGTGGGTACGAACCTGTATAAATCGTGATTGTTCCTGTACGTATTCTCATTGCCAGTAGGCCAGCACATAAGAAACTGGTGATGATATGTGGGCTAGATTTGATCTTCTATAAAATACTAAAGAAATGTTGAAATTGTGTAATATGAAAGTATTTTGGAGAACTGTTGCTATGTTTTGTCATGTTGTTATCCATGAATCAAAATTTTATAATGGCATTCTGGCACTGAAATCTCTCATGCTTTAGCTCTACTGATAAAGTATTTTTTTGTTTCATTTCATAGCTGTTTCTGTATCATATTTCCAACTCTTGCAACTGCGACTATGCATTAAAGATCTTCATTAATAATTTAGTTCTTGAGCTCATTGTCATATTTGATGGATCTGGTAGTCTTTTAAGGGGTAGATCTCCCTTTGGTAACCCAATCTGAGAGTAAATGTGATAGACCAGTGGTGGCTATACTTCATTATGTCAAGTAGGTTTTTGAGTATTGCCAATTTTTGAGTATTGACACACGTGCTTTCAAAATGCAAACAAGTATCTCAAAATTTTTATCAACTTAGGCATCCTTTGATAACATTAATCAGATATGCTTCAAAATAAGTATTTAGTTGGGCCTTCTTATAATGAATTAGTTATCATATAGTTGAATACAAGCACTGTACATAACAGAAATTATTGTCCAAATGTCTGGATATTTCAAATTAAGTAGAAAATCACAGGAAAAAAAGTTGCAGAAAAGAAATTAATCGTAAGTAATTAAAATTGAAAAATAAAAGAGAAATAAATTTAATTTTTTGTTGAAAATCGACTATGTATAATTGTCATTGTTTTAACTATTTTATTTAAAAAATATTGGAATCTCTTGCAGTTTTTTTTTTTTTCCGCTACTCTCAGAACTGTCATGCTGTGGTGTAAAACCATATGGGGAGGGTAGAAAGCTAAGTTGTTGGGAGCCCAGTTTTTAGAAGAAATCTTATTGATGTGGAAGACCAGATTCATTCATCTTGCTCTCATTAGTGGAGTCTGTGTGTGTCATGCAGATGTGGAGTCGTGGATCACTTGTTTCATTTCCAATATGCTCAAAAGATGCAGTAGTCTGCTTTATTGTAGTTGCACTGCGTTTGAGTATTGCTGAATTTGTGTATGGCTGTTATTTGGGTTATATGGAAAGAAAGGAATATGCAATTCTTTGAAGGGAAGTCGTCTAAAATGGATACACGTTAATGGACAATGTGGAATTTCTTGTACCCCCCTTGATCCCAATTCTTCAATTTTTAGATGAAATGACTAACATCAGGTGCTGGCACATGATTGCCTTTTACCCCATCCATGCAAGTATGTTGCTGCTCATGGCCGCCTCTATCAGTTTGATGATAATGCCATTAAGAATCCAGGGGTAACAGGCGTGGAGAGAATATCCAAGACGATGGTGCTAACCCTTGTAGCTTGTAGCTTATTCTGGCCCTGCTGGTTTTTGTTTGGTCTATGAGGTGGAGATGCTGGCCCTGCTAGTCTTGGCGAAGCCAATTGCCTTAACCTTTGGGTAATTTATGGTGGAAGGTGATTCCTTTTTTATCCCTCGGCCAGTTTGACAACTCTACTAATAGAGTCAAGTGAAGTAAAGTTGATTTTGAAGAAAGAATAAAATATAAGTGGGTTATAATGGTTTTTTTTTTTTAGTTTGTTATGAATTTTTTTTTTTACTTTTTGTATGGGAAAGTGGAGGGTTTTTTTTTTTTTGTATTTTAATAGATAAAGGTGATTGTTTTTTTTGGGAGATTTGGTGGATCTTCAACACTTCTTTTTGGTATATGGAAGCTGATAATGAATTAGAAGGCTGACTTTGTTTTTGCTTCGTTTAGACTTCCTGTTTTTTAAATGTACATCACTTTTACTGTATATTTTCCTCATTTTAACAAAGTTGCTTTTAAAAGGTTTTTAATGAGACTGTATTGCTATCCCATTTTTTGTAAATTATCACAGATACTTTATGTGGTTGAATGCAACGGTAACCTCAATTCTGCAAGCTGGACTTACTACTTACTATCCATCTCTTAACAAACTTGCTGTTGCAATGACTTTACAGCCTACTTATTTTCAAGTGGATAAGAGTTTTGGATGCTTAGTTTTTCCATCACATTCTAAACATTCTCTTTTTTTTTTATCTGACTAAATAATCTTTTTGCTGCTTGTTAGTTCGTTCCTCCAGGATTTTTAAATATCCACACAACTTGAAATCAGCAGATCCCACAAATAGCCAATTATCCCCTACTAAATTTCAATCCCAGTTCCTCATTATGAACCATGATCCAAGTTCACAGCACCAGTTGGAAACAGAAAGTTTGTTATTCTATAGTAATGAAAAGTAAATGGCTGTTGTTATTTCCACAAACACACACACAGAGAGAGAGAGAGAGAGAGAGAGAGAGAGAGAGAGAACACATGCAACTTCATGTCCTATTCTCCTCATTTTCCAAGCATCTCATAAAATTCTTGGTGGCAGAAGAATATCAGTAGCTAAGGGCGAGTTGAAGGCCAAGTGTAGCATGGAAAAGGAAGAGGGCCATGATTCCACTTCCCAAGATCCCATGAACATTACGTAGTCCTGGATTTCCCTACGAACATCAAGATATTTATTTACTCTTCTGCTTGCAACCTAGAATCCAAGAAAAAGGAAAGAAATTCTATATTTCCAAACAAAAAGAGGTTTTTCAATCCTTTTTCCTCTCCCCCATGATACGATCCTATAGGCCCCCACAGCTTCAGGACTGGCAAGAGATTGAAGAGAAATGATCTCAAGCTGCCATCAATATGGTGCTGATGGGGGCTTGTATCTTTTGTAGGGCCCACCATTGCACCATCAAACTATGCCCATATTACATAGATGCCTCTATTTCAGAACTGTCCCATATTTCACCCCAAATAAGAGTGCCATAAACCTTTGGACTCTTGACTGTGTAGAAACAAAAACTATATTTCATACATGATCAATCCTACAGTCCATGCATTTCAGATTGAACAGAAATGTAGGCCAATCTTAACCAGAGGTGCCCATGTGATGTGGGCATGTTCTATTATACTAAAGTGAGCCCCGAACAGGATGAATCAAGGTTTTTGCTACTGTCGGCACCATACTGATGGATCAAGCTATCTGGCCATGTTTTCAGGTCTGATCATACAAGGATAAAGCGTGGGATCTTTTCTCCAAATTAAGATAAAGACCAACAATCCAGCAGCATGTAAATATTGAGAATCTGAAAGAAAGTGAAAAATGGCCAACATTCATTGGGTATAAGTCCTTCAATTGACCGGTTACGATATTCCAGCTGCTGCATTTTTTTTTTTTGTTTTCTGCCATGGCCCACCTCTGGTGGAGCCTAACAGATGGATGCTCTAAATGGTGCCCTTGTTCTGGCAGCTTTAAGAGAATTTATAGGGTCTCTAAAATTCAAATCATAAAGATCAGTTTACCTCAAAGAGGCTGGGTAAGATAGTCTGAATGGTCAAGAGAGAGAGGCCAATAAAACCTGTTACAGCATGAGGACTGCAAACAAAGATAGAGAAAAAAATACAAATATGAGTGAGAGAGAGTGAGAGAGTAGGCACAGTAACATAGTAGTCAAAGATCAATGCCTGACAAAGACCAGCCATTTTAGTTATTAGGTCATTTTTAGGGTGCGTTGTGGAACCCTTCTCCATGAGAGCACAGAATTCTGGATTCAAATCCTCCTTGGGACTCTGATTTCCTCCAGCATGGAAAAGCGCGCTCAAAATTACAAAAAAATTTCATGGTGCAGATGCCACACCAAACAGTGGAAAAAATCGCAGGTGGCAGAAAAGGTGTTGTTTTTCTGCTATCAAAACACCCTTAGCCATGGGTCAAACCCACAGGCCTGAGTCAGGCCTACCCAAACCTTCAGTGCTATATAATGTGGCATTTGTTACATATGCCATCTAAATGGAGCTCCAGGGCCAAGTGCATTTAGTTATGGAGGCAGAAAATAGGCTTGTTGCCAGCCCACGAACCTAAAACTTGGCCCAAATTCAGCCCAAAAAAGAAACAGCTGAACATGGGTCGCCCCAGGCTGGCCCTTTCCACTCGCAACCCTGAAGGCACGATGTGTTGACCGATAAAGTAATGATATATCTTGAGGATAAACTTGGAATAAAAGCTAAATGTCTCTATACCTCTCAAAGATGGGCTTATCAGAAGTAAGTAATGATGTTATTCCACCAGTAGCACCAAGAGCAAAGAAGAAGAACATGCCACCAAGGAGCTTAGGGTGTAAGTCTTTGGCCTTGGCCTTCTCTTCCTTCCATGATAAAACCGATGAATTCCATTAGCAATCAAACCCATTACATTTAAAGAACCACTAAACTTCAAAAGTTACTTTAAAAAGAAGAGAAAACAATCAAAAGTTGATTGTTATATACACATTTGCATTAAGTATAAACACTCCCCCCTTTCAAAGATGTCCTTCATTTCATAACGACATTCCCTTTTATGACATAATAAAGGATGAGATTATTGGAAAGACGTTACTCCCAAACATGCATCTGAGAAAGATGTGCCAACTGTTTCATAGAGATAGTGAGACCAAGAAACCTGACTACTGCACCACTTCTGTGGTGGGTTCGACAAAATAAATGATCTAGATTTCCTGAACTGAAAGGTGGGACTGCCAGTAAGGAATGCTCCAGCTGAAAAATTGTATCATTTGAGTGGTGCAGCCATTTTTCTAAAATTGAAACCTAATTCCCATTCTCATTCTCTCTTCCATCAAATCAATCTCATAGCTCTTGTTTTGCAACAATTTTTCAGTCATCAAACGTCCTACTTTTGGAGGTCGAGATACTATAACTGCTTGACATTGTGGATCACCAAGGGAGAACACTAATGGGTCTGAATGAGGGACAAAGCTGAGAAAAAAGATGGAGAAACTTATCACATTTTCAAAAACTCTAGATATTTTCTCCTCATCCAAATAGACCCTAAGCTGTTTGGGGGCTTTACTAATGGAGTTGAGTGGAGAGGAGATTATTTCGAAGAAAGAATAAAATATAAGTGAGTTATGATGGTATTTTATTTTTAGTTTAGATTGTGGAGTTTTTTTGTCTTTTAGCGGAGAAATGAGGTTACTTTTGACTTTTTTTTTTTTTAAATATGGTGGGAAATTTGAATTAAAGTACTTTTGATGGGACTTTTTCTTGAGAAATGGGGGCTTTACCTTACTTGACTCTAACAGTAGAGTTGCCATGTCAAGATATGCGTGGAGGTTCAAGAAATACATCTGTCATCACAAGCATGTGAGATGCCTCTACAATGTATTACACCTATGATTGGTCAGCTGTCACTGGGAAAACCAGTGAGCAATAAAGACAAGATGATACTTATCCTACCTGTACTAGGAACCGAACATATCAGTCCCTCTCCTCCACCTGCAATGATTTGAAAAATGGAGTGGACCATCCTGTGGGTGTTTCCTCTCTTTTCTCTTCAGTACTGAAATTGGCAACCGAGTGAAAGCCTGCCTCATATAATTCCTGATTGTTAGAATGGCATGTCAGACATGTGGACCTTCCAATTGTAGTGGTGTTGACCGTATCAATACATAGATTAATGTTGAGTAGATAATTGTGCATTGATTTTGTAATTGCCCATTTATGGGATGGAATCACCCAATTAAGGGGATTGCCTTACTGTACATACTATATTGAGATGATTGGAATTTATATATTCAGAGGATCGATCCTAAGGATGATGACTGAAAGTTAATTGAGAAAATCAATTTCTTAGATTTCTCTGAGAAAATCTGACATGGTATCAGAGCCATGAAAAGAATTTAGGATTTTTATACCTTTCGATTGCACTGTCGTCATCGCTCTTGTTGGCGATCATCTCAGTAGCTCCTCGCATCTTGACTTCGGATATCAAGGCATCGTCACTATCTCGTGTTCATAGCTCTGTTGATTAAGGGTTTGAAACATCAAAACCCTATCTCGGACTCGTAGTGACATCTCGTGATCATCTCTGCGCTGATTCTGGTGAGCGTGGATCTTTGTTGTCTCACGTCGACATCTTCCTCGTATCCTCGTCACTATCTCGACGAAGTGAACGGAGCACCCTCGCTCTCTGCTTTGTTGCAGAAGATACATCTCTGTGTCAAGTGGACCCAGTTCTGCTCACAGCACTTCTCAAGGTGTATCACTTTATTATTCTCTGCTCCTACTCAAGTGATTATTCAGCCTCACTGTGGATATTCCACAGTTCATAAACCTTGGGAGTGTTCTGGGTATTTTCCTACTTGCTTTTCTGCCAATTAGGTCAGGGCATCTCTAGCAATTAATTTTCTGCAAGTTACTATTCTTGCATTTGATTACTATCATGGCTGGAAAATCTGAAATTTTACTTGTTAAATTGAATGGGAAAAATTACTTTTCTTGGGAATTCCAACTCAGTATATTTTTAAAGGGAAAAAATCTTTGGGGACATATTGATGGTTCTTCTGCAAAGCCATCAAATAAGGAGGCTGACAAATTTGTTCAATGGGAAATAGATGATGCAAAAATAATGAGTTGGATACTTAGCTCTGTGGAACAACAGTTTGTGCTCAAACTACGTCCGTATAAAACATCCAAAGGGATGTGGGATTACTTAAAGAAAATTTATAATCAGGAAACTGCAGTAAGAAAATTTCAATTGGAACTTGAGCTCTCGGAATATTCTCAAGAGAATAAAACCGTTGAAGAATATCATTCTGGGTTTATTAATCTTTGGAGCGAATACACTGAATTAATTTATGCAAAGGTTCCTGATGAAGCCCTTGCTACTATTCAGAAGGTTTATGATGATAGTCAAAGAGACCAATTTCTTATGAAACTTCGCAAAGATTTTGAACATATTCGTAGCAGTTTGATGAGTCGTGTCCCCGCTCCATCCATGGACGATTGTCTTGGAGAATTGCTTAGAGAAGAGCAACGTCAGGTCTCACAGGTCAGTTTAGAACAAAAGGGGGGAACCATCAATGGCCATGACATTGCCTATGCAACTCAAACTCGGACTAGGGATATGAGCAAGACACAATGCTATGGGTGCAAAGAATACGGTCATATAGCAACACAATGCAAGAAAAAATCTTGTAACTATTGCAAGAAGCCAGGTCATGTCATATCAGAGTGCCGCAAGCGACCACAAAATCGCAACAAGGCGTATCATGTCACTACAGAAGGGGGTTCTTTTACCAGCACTGTTGCAGCCATGCCTCCACAATCTGTTGCTACTTCTGCATCACCAATCATGCCACCACAGCCTTCCACTACTTTGACACCAGAAATGATTCAACAAATGCAGCAAATGATTCACTCAGCTTTCTCAGCCTTAGGTCTGTCAGGTAAAATCTCCAACCAATCTGTTTGGTATCTGGACTCGGGAGCGTCAAATCATATGACCCATTCTGTTGATCATTTCTCTCATGTCAAAAAATATGATGGCGATTTAACAATTCACACTGCCAATGGTGCGTCTCTTCCAGTTCGTGCAGTTGGTGACATCCCTCATTCTCTACCATTAAAACATGTGCTTTATTCTCCGGATTTAGCCACCAATTGGCCAATTGGCAGAAAACAACTGCAAAATCTCATTTTCATCTTTGGCTGTTTTGTACAGGATCAGGCATCGGGGAAGGTGATAGCGGAGGGGACTAAGTGCAGAAGATTTTTCCCCTTCAAATTCTAGCTTGTCCTAAGAATAAGACCTTGTTTTCTTTCTTCTGCAACTCTCCTATAAATAAAGACTATTTGTTATGGCATAAGCATCTGGGGCATCCAAACACTCAAAAGTTATTTCATTTGTTAAATAGTGGGTTGCTTATGAATAAAATTGCTTGTTCATTGAAAGATGTTGCTTTTGATTGTTCTAGTTGTAAATTGGGTAAAAGCAAATCTCTTCCTTTTCCTTCTCATAAAGACATCACAACAAGCCGTTTTGATTTAATTCATACAGATGTTTGGGGCATAGCACCAGCCATTTCTCATTCTCATCATAAATATTTTCTTACATTCATAGATGATTATAGCAGATTTACATGGGTTTATTTTATACATGCCAAATCTGAAGTTTTTAATGTCCTTAAAAAGTTCCTTTCCCTGGTTGAGAATCAATTTTCAAAAACAATCAAGATTTTGCGCTCCGACTCTGGGGGGATATGTTGCTCAACCATTCCAAGATTTTTTACAACATAAAGGCATCATTTCTCAAAGAACGTGTCCATACACTCCTCAACAAAATGGAGTAGCTGAAAGAAAAAATCGTCATATTCTTGATGTTGCTCGCACCTTGCTCGTTGATTCGTCGATTCCATCAAAATTCTGGGTAGAAGCCTTGTCAACTACTATGCATCTTATCAAACGCCTTCCATCACCTAAGCTTCAAAATCAGTCCCCTTACTTACGTTTGCATGGATCCACACCGCTTTATAATCATCTTCATACATTTGGGTGTGTCTGCTTTGTTCATCTACCACCCCATGAAAGACACAAACTCTCAGCTCAGTCAATCAAATGTGCTTTCCTTGGATATGCTGCATTTCAAAAGGGTTTTCTATGTTATGATCCTCTTGCCCATCGCATTCGCATTTCTCGAAACGTTGTGTTCTTTGAAAATCAGTCTTTCTTTCAAACTCATCTATCAACTCCTACAGCCTCAAACATTTCCTTTCTTCCTAGTTTCTCTGATTCTCTTACCACAACAAGGTTCAAACCTGGACTAGTATATGTAAGAAGGAATCCTACCGAGAATCATGCACAAGGGCTGCCCCTTCCTGCACCGGAACCAGCACCTGATCCTGGTCCACCAATTCTTCGGAGATCCACGCGCCTCTCGCATCCCCCTAATCGTTTATCACTTCTTGCTACTTTATCTTCCATTTTTATACCTGATACATATTTGCAAGCTGTGCAACATGATTGTTGGAGACAGGCAATGCAGGATGAACTTAATGCACTCCAGCGGAACCATACTTGGGACATTGTTCCTTGCCCCTCACATCAAACCCATTGGTTGTAAGTGGATTTACTCTGTCAAGCTTAAATCTAATGGCTCTTTGGATCGATTCAAAGCTCGTCTTGTCGCTTTAGGCAATCGACAGGAGTATGGTGTTGATTATGAGGAGACATTTGCTCCAGTTGCAAAGATGACCACAGTTCGTATTCTCTTAGCTATTGCTGCATCTCAAGCATGGCCTCTACTCCAGATGGATGTTAAGAATGCATTCTTACATGGGGATCTTAAAGAAGAAGTTTACATGCGGGTTCCTTTAGGACTACCTTCTCATTCCAAAGAGATGGCTTGCAGGTTAAATTGTTCTCTTTATGGACTGAAGCAAGCTCCGAGGGCATGGTTTGAAAATTTTCGAAAAACTCTTCTATCGGCTAGTTTCATACAAAGTCAATATGATCCATCCCTCTTTCTTCGAAAAACCTCTCGCGGCATCACAATATTGCTGGTTTATGTTGATGATATCATTATCTCAGGCAATGATCCCGATGGCATCTTACAATTACAAACATCACTTCATGCTTCATTTCACATGAAAGATTTAGGTCCACTCACATACTTCCTTGGCCTTGAAGTTCACAAAATCAAGGGAGGATTATTCATTAATCAGCACAAATATACTCAAGATCTCATTGTTCAAGCTCGCTTGCAAAACACAGCTCCAGTGGACACTCCATTAGAGATCAATGTGAAATATAGGAAAGATGATGGTAATCCTCTCTCTGACCCGACAATCTACAGAAAGCTCGTCGGAAGCCTTGTCTATTTAACAATTACTAGACCCGACATTTCTCATGCTGTAAATCTCGTCAGTCAGTTCATGACTCAGCCTACCCATCTTCATTTAGCCACTGTCAAGAGAATCATTCGCCATCTTCAAGGTACATCAGAACGCGGTCTATTTTTCCCCACTACTTCCACTATGCAACTTAAAGCATATTGTGATGCTGACTGGGCAAGATGTCCGGACACAAGACGGTCCACTACAGGATGGTGTGTTTATTTGGGGAATGCATTGATTTTTTGGAAATGCAAAATACAAGATCGAGTTTCAAAATCTTCGATTGAGGCCGAATATCGCTCTATGTCATTGGCCTGCTCTGAGATTGTTTGGTTACGACGCTTGCTTGATGAGCTTGGTTTCTCACAACCAACCTCTACACCTCTTCATGCAGATAATACCAGTGCCATTCAAATTGCCGAGAATCCTGTTTTTCATGAGCGCACAAAACACATAGAGGTTGATTGTCACTATATTCAACAAGCATATGATGACAAAACTATTACTTTGCCTCATGTTACTACAGATTTGCAGATTGCTGACATCTTCACTAAAACCTTACCTCGTGTCAAACACCAATTCTTTGTTAGCAAATTGATGTTGTTTGATTCACCCACATCAATTTGAGGGGGGGGGTGTTAGAATGGCATGTCAGACATGTGGACCTTCCAATTGTAGTGGTGTTGACTGTATCAATACATAGATTAATGTTGAGTAGATAATTGTGCATTGATTTTGTAATTGCCTATTTATGGGATGGAATCACCCAATTAAGGGGATTACCTTATACATACTATATTGAGATGATTGGAATTTATATATTCAGAGGATCGATCCTAAGGATGATGATTGAAAGTTAATTGAGAAAATCAATTTCTTAGATTTCTCTGAGAAAATCTGACACTGATAACCATTTGTTGTATCATGAAATGTTATGGGAGCGTAGCTGGTTGATTCTGTATGTTTCGTTGGTAATAAAAAGATGGAACTTAACAATCTTCCCTGCCTCTATGGTTGCGTAATTTGAAGCATGCAAAAGAGGTCAAAGGAGTGAGGACTGGTACACCCTCTTCAATAAAAAGATGGAACTTAATATTGAGCTGCAAATATGCATAAAACCACCCAAAGGTGGGGACAATTGCCCAACATGCACATTTGGATTTAAACAACTGTTTCTCATATGAATCATTCTCGGGCTGGTACACCCTCTTCATTAAAAAGATGGAACTTAATCTTGAGCTACAAATATGCATAAAAACACCCAAAGTTGGGGACAATTTCCCAAGATGTTAAACATTTGGATTTAACCAACTGTTTCTAATATGAATCATTCTCAGGCATTATTTTTGCTACTGTGCTGCAAATCTGGTCAGGTTATTGGGTTAGAGTAAATAATATCAGCATTCGGCACGCAGTTGAAGAGAGGGTATATGTAGAGTTTTCATGGAAATAGTCAAATAGATATGCAATCCTTTAGTTGAAGTAGTCCCAAAAATCTGCTATTTAATAGAGTTTCTTCATATGATTTTATGTAGAAGAATCTACAACTAGAAACTACAACAAACAGGGTATTGACCGATGAAGATTGATGGGGTTTTATTTACAAACAGATTTAACAGAACCAGAGTAGTTCTCAATATCAGTCCAAGTTAGTTTCCACAGTATAAATCAGTAGATGCATTTATGGCTTTAGACTCACAGAAATTTGCAATTATATGAATAGGTGGGCAAATCAACCTGACATGGACTCTCTGGATGCAACCAAGCAGTTATCTCTTAATCGCCTACCACTAGAAGAACAGAAGAAAAACATAGATTTTTCTAGGTTATGAAATTTATCATTTATAGCATAGATTCCAGAAAGGAAATGTCCGCCATTTATTTTCTGGGATTAAATATTGTCACAACCCACAATAAGATTTCAGCAGACTGTAAGTGTACTGTGGTGGGAATGGAACCAAACTATTTTACTTCTTTTTCATCCAATAAAAAGTTTTTTTTATGAAAAAGAAAGTTGCAAAATATTCATTGGTACTTTCGGAGGACAAAATCTGTCATCATAAAAAATAATCATCAATTATAAAGGCATACAGCCTTAGAAAAAGCTCATTAAATAAACTAACTCATTAATAAAAATTTCTATTTTCTTTATTGCATTTCAGATACTGTGCATTTTTCTTGGTCCATTTTCGCTACATGTAATTTGTAAATATGAAAAATCAGATCATACATGATTAGAAATCCAGTTCTGCTTGAATTAAAGTCGAATCTAGACCTGTGAATTAGGAGTATATAATATGCCCATGTTTATTCTAGATGCAAAACACAAGCACTGACAGATTGACCTTGTTTAATTTGAAACAATAACCCTAGCAAACGAAATAATAAACAATACAGATAATGAATGTACTCTATTTATATATGATAGTGATAATGAAATAAGAACTATATGATGCAGATTTGATGGATGATATTGATGAATTAGCACTAAACTACATGGCCCAATGGGACCAGGCCAAGGGTATGGAGCTATGGCCCTTAAATAATTGAAACTCACATTCGGAGGGGCTGATTAGCATCATTGCTTTTGTGCAATGGTAAAAGTCTCGAGCTGTCATGCATGCAAATGCAAGTTTGAGTCCTGTGAGCAGCCACTTTGTGCACAATATGCCAAAGGATAGGTCCATCTCCAGTCTGGATCCTCCCAGGACCCTGCTTTGGCGGGACCCACACTGGGTAATGACCTCTTTTATTTAGAGGGGTGGATTTGACAGCCAAGCAAATTAGCACACCCATCTGACCAACCAGGCCCAATACTACAGTTGATTGGTCAAGCCAGGCTAATAATAGGCCCAGCTGTCCAGTCGTGTAGCCACATAAGGGACTGCACCCAAATCCAAAGGGGTCCACAATACTGTGGGGCACAGAAAGCCCTCACATTTTCTTTTTTTTCTTTATTTGTTTCCCTTTAGGAACACTGTATTTGGATGTCTGGATTATTTCATCTATTTGGGAACTTGTGGTTTGGAGTAAGTTGTGTTAGGGCTTCTTAATAAGAACCATATAAATATTAGAAATAAACAGTCTGCACTTCTTCTTGGCTGTGTTTTTATTAATTAAACTCTTTGCATCAGTTGTGCATATTATGTTGCTTGGGACTTTCTGATCTCATGCGTGGATCATTGTCAGAGCTGTCTGGACTCTAGATCAGTGGCAGCCTATGATGCATGGATACTTCACTTATCATGTGTAAAATTCATACTTATTAAGAAGTGTAAAATCTGATTCTTCACTTTCTATGTGTAAAATCCGTGTTCATGCAGTGTCCATGGCATGTCCCTGTCGTGTCCATGCCGTATCTGGACATCATAGGTAGCAGCCTCTTCTACAATTGTAGGTATGTCCAAATAGGCTGGATCTACATCACTATACCCAATTACTGATATTATGGCACAAGTATTAGAAAATATAATGCTAAAAGGTATTTCTAACTAATACAGGAGAGTAGCAATCATTGATAGAAATCAACAATGAGAAAGGAACATGACATTATTCCACACTTCTCAATCTAGCACATGGTTTCTTAATGGATCTATGGAGAACTATCAAGATTATGATATTGAGTAGCAGATGTCTTACTATATCATCGGAGAATCGTATCCGGAAACCCAAATAGGTTCCATAGCCACCCATGGCAAAGAGCACAACCGCCTGCAGAAAGAGACGTCAATGTGAGCTTAACTTCTCGCTTTAGCAAATTTCTAATTTCATTAATGCTTTAGGCTATTACAATTTCACCATCTCAAAATTATTCTGAGAATGCAGCTAAAAACATTGTGCACAACAGTTCACTGAGACCAGATAGGTAAATGGGAGTCCTGACGGTTGGAGGCAAAGGTTTTGGGCTCCTGTTCTTTTAAGGGTCTTAGGTTTTGATTCTGGTAGTTGGTTGCTTTTGAAGTTTGGCTATGACAAATTTAGGTTCTTTTTTGTGAAGAGTTGATTTAAGTTATTTCTCTTTCTAAGGGAACTTGAAAATCCAGTTAACTAGAGAGGGTAGTTTCCATTGACCTCTCTTTCGAATTGGTTGTAAGCTTATTTCCAGGTTGTCTACGGGAAGACAGGCACTGTCTTTGTAACACAAGTCCAATATCCAACCAAAAGACTCATGATGAACGGTGTAATATTATACAAGTCAAACATGTAAGGAGCATCAAGTCATATCACTTGAATGAAATTTCACTTTCAACATTTTTTTATAAGCAGTTGCTGCAACTTTCTGCACTTTCACGATATGTAACTTCTCTCTGTTGGGTTGTGCTTGAACTAGTAAAGACGGTGTGAAATCCACCATCTGGGTCTTCTACAGTTAGGTGCACCATCAAGTGTCCAAAGTCACTGAATTCAAATGAAAACTAGAATTGTTTGGGATTCAACAACAACAACAATAATGAACTTGGGTACACATTTTTGTATAAATATTTAAATAACTATAAAACTCTGCCAGATTAACTTCTCATGTTGAAAAGATTTTGGGGTATAAGAAAATAGGATGCAACAATTCCAAACAAAAGAATGAAAGAAAACAGAACAAGAAGCAAGGCATGTACCATGTTCCCAGGATGACCCCAATGTATAAGCCAATCAGGAAGATTCCACGACTTTACAAGCTCAGCGAAAGGCCCAAACACAGACCTTACAGCTCCGGCTATGGAATGACAATATCACAAAACAAGAACCTCATCATTCTGAGTTGCAACTTGCAAGTCAGGAGTATTATAACAAAATAAACACAAAAATAAGAAAAAGAAAATCAAGTCAGAAACATAAATGGTACTTTAAACCTACCCTAACGAATTCTAGAATTAGAATAGGCACCGAATAACAAATTGCGAACTCGAATTCAAACTTATCAAACTGCAAACTAGGTAGCAATGGGTGAGACAACCCCCTTTGTGTCTGTTTTTCTACCTTCTCTTGAAGATGAAGGATTTGAGTCCCAAATTGGAAGTGGACTTCTTTAGGACCCTTTATAAGCTGCCTTCACTACCGCATTGGCTTAGAAAGAAGGTAGATAATACATAATAGTAACCACTCACACAAACATGCAAGTGACGAATCTTCCTTTCATATTAGATAATTCAAGCCTAGTCTATTTTGATCATCATCATCATCTTAATTGGCTTCCAATAACGTTTGGTACACCCCAGCTTCAGAGTAGACTTTGAATTTGGTTTGGCGAATTTTTCATGTTCTGAGACCACATTAGATATCTTTGATCAAAACCCATTAGCCTTCTTCTAAATTCAAGAACCCCAATTGCTAGCCTTTTTTTCTCTAAAAGCCCATAAACCCAAATCATCAATTACCATTGTTCAAACACCCTTTTCTTGCCATAATTTCAAAATACTTCTAATGGGGTCAACGCACTTGATAGTCCAAGTATGTTTACAGCTGAAAATCATTGAACCAAGTAGAATTCCTTACCTCCGGGAAGCGCAGCGAGGAATAGAAGAGGCAAGGGAGTGATGGAGTACAAGTGGGTCTCCTTTGCTTCACAGTGCTCCTTCTTCAAAGCAGAAGCTCGAACTGAAAGATGTTTTCCATGGGAGCGAGAAGAAGAGGGAAGGATTGTGGTTTTGGAAGAAGGTCTTCCAGAAATGGAAAACGGGGTGTTGGTTAGAAGAAGAGAGGCTTGCATTGCCATTAAGGAAGGAGAGAGAGAGAGAGAGAGAGAGAGAGAGAATACAGGAGCAAAGAGAAGAGGATAAAAGGGCAGTGATAGGGGGGAGAGAGAGAGGAAATGGAGAAGGCGTGGAAACAGGGAAGCCAAGCAAGATTCATGTACTTGGAAGAGATTTTCCCTCCCTTCTCTCATGGTTTTTGACTTCTAAAGCAGGGGATATACTCAAATTGGACCTTTGCAACAGTGTGGTTTTCTTGTTACAGGCAGATTGTCCCAGGAGAGCCTATAGCTGTAAATGGGTATCCAATTCTCTGATTATCCAAAGATTTCGACCCGTCAGAAACTGGATCTGGGTCCATATTTAGGTCCTGATAAGTAAATGAGTCCGGGTCCGGTTCCGCCTTGGTTCAGACCCGTGGATCCGAGACCCGACATATTACCTCAATTTTAGAAAATCTCTCCTAAAAATCATATTTTTTTTTAATATCATCCTCTACGAAGACCTAGACCCAGATCTAGACCCGTCCTATATATGGTTCTGGTTCCAGTTCCAGAGCCAAGAAACCGGTTCCAAAATGGTTCCGGATCCGGATCCGGATCCGGTTCCACCTTTTCCTTAACGGTTTCGCTTCCGGGTCCACCATGGACCCGGACCAGAACCGACTCATTTATAACCCTACTACAGCCCTAACTCTCCGTACCATTATAGGAAGGAGCGCACACATGTGGAAAGATTAACGAATTCGGGATCAATATCTGGGCAGCCGAATAATATCGATAGAATTGTTGATCAACTGATATTGACTTGACTTTTGATATGACCAGGCTTTGTAATTGGGCTACACCTTGTCATCAAATGGGGCATATTATATCTGATGCGGGACCCTCTATATTTAATTAGCCCTTTAATTAGTGGGATATTTGGAAACTCTAGTCCAATATGCACGAGAGCTAACTAGATTAAGATTTAAAATAAAGGCTTTAGTTTTTAAATTCTAATTTATTTTAGTATGTTTGATAAAATTATAATAAAATAACCTCCTCTTTTCACAATATAAGAGTTGGTAAACATTCAAATAAGAGCTTGTTAGGGAGGCATTTCTTTGTCATTTCATAAAGTCTTCTCCCCTAGGCCCACCTTTGAGAAATTACATTATATGACCCATGTTTGGGAATTAAAGCATGGGCCCACTTACATAGGAACTTAAATGTGGGCCCAACTTTGTGATTGTGAACATGGAATCTACCTCAAGGAAACTAAAAGTGGGCCTACCTTAGAGATTACAACATTGGACCCACCTTTAAAAATTAGAACATGTGGCCCACCTCATAGGAATTGTATCATGGGCCCTCCTTTTTGTGCTTGTGATCATTGAACCAACCTTTAAAAATTACAACGTAGCCTGACTTTATAGGAATTACAACATAGCCTCAAGTTTATAAGAATTATAACATGGGCGCACACTTTCTTGTGAGCAATAAATTTATGAGGTTAATTTGATAAAAGATTACGACGGTTTAACTCAATGTGATGATTCTTAAAAATCTTTATAAACAACAACATGGCGGTTGCTGAAACATGGAGGATATTCTTGACTTTAACAACCTTCATTTTCTCTTTGAGCAATTCTATTCTCTAAATGTCAATCATAGATCCTTGAGAGATTCTTCAACCCATACTGACAGAGGAATTGCCAACTAATGGAGCATCCCCTTCTTGTTGATATATATATATATATATATATTGTGGAATATTCATGTGCATTATGATTGTGGTGAGGGACACATTACATAATCAGAAATATTTGTGTGCAAAAGACAAAAGGCCATATATAGTCTTTGCAGAAGAGGAATGTTCATGTACAAATAAAGAATGTAAGTGTCCCTCGCTCTATGGTGAGGGATGGATGCACATGAATATTCAAATTTAATGACTTTATACCAAAGGAAAAAATTTTACCTTCAATCCATTTGGATGGGTGAAAATTCAATGGGTCTTAATGTAATTAAGGGGGTTCCATATGTGTGGATGGTTTGGATGTGTTATAAAGTCAACTCTAATATGTTGTCATAGCGAGGGATGGATGTATATGAATATTTTCCCATATATATATAGGTATATATATATGGATATATATATATGGGTGTGTGTGTATATATATATATATATATATATATGAGGAGCACTACACAATGCCCGAACATTTTTTTAGGAAAAACGCTCATCCTAATTGGGCCTACACTGGGATGCATGACGATCATGGAAGTTCATTGGATGGAAAGATTCACATGAGGCATACCTATATGCAAAATCTTGAGGCATACCTATATGAGGCGTACCCTAAAATTTAATAGTTTAGAGGCATCATTTTATTATGATTTCAATCTAATGGTGAGGAAAAGTTGGATATTTATCAAACTTATATTTGTGACTATTCGTGGGGATAGTGCGTGCGAAAAGACTAAATTAACTCAACATGAGCCCCATGATTAAAAAAAAAAAAAAAGAGGGCAGAAATCGGGGCGACAACAAGGGGATCCTCTTCCAACATGCGCGCGCTTCCTCTTTCCACTATGTGGGCTTTTCGGGCCAGCCCTAGGCTGGGTTGAAAAAAGGAAAAGAAAAACGTTATATGCATCCTTTCCTCATTTTTTTTTTCTTTTTTCGATCTCATTAAATCTGTCAAAGCCTAACACAAATTTCACCTCATAGTAAATTTTTTTTATTATTTTTTTACCCTGAATCTACAGACACAAGCCAAGTCATTCATCGACTCATTTGAGTTTTAAGTTATCAACTTAATTAACCTGACTTCCAAGTTTCACCTTTTTAGTTCTTATGTACACATTTGAACATCCATACTCTTCAGAGCAGGTGAAAATTGGCAAGCTTTATAGTAAGAGCATCCTAGAAGGGGCTGCTGGCTAGACTCCGGGCAAAGCATGGATCCCATTCTTTCAAATAGTATGTAATATGACTCAGACTGGTCATATGACCCTAATTATCTGGTTCTCAGTCATCAAATCAACAATTAAGAAGATGGGAGCATGCCAAACTCAATCAGGTAAAAATTATTTCAAGGACTGTCCAAATAGTAACTAAAAAACAAAGTACGCTCGTACTCACTCGCTTATATCCCTCACTCGCTTATATCCTTGACAAGCTGATCTTGAGGGAGGAGTTTATTTTGAACAATTTAGAACTTTAATAGGGAGGTCAACAACTCTGGATGTCACCTGACCACCCAAAGATCGATCCTTGGGTATGCCCCTCTTCCCACGTTTGTGGGCTTTATTCCCACTTGTGTGGGCCCTCCTTCCCACTTGTGTGGGCTACTTTGGGTCCCAGCTTCTGGCCAGGTTTGCTGTATTTAAAAAGGCAGTGTTATGTTTGAATAAGGCCATTGGAGGAAAACCTATGCCATGAGAACTGCAAATCCGCACCATCATATAGGCATGACCCACCAATAAAATTCACATGTTTGGATGCATGCCAATCAGAGAGGTAGGACCTCAGAGCTGGCAATCAGTGGGGTTGGGTGGGTTTCAAGTCGGGTTGAGCACTGTGTAACATGTTTAGGTCAAAATATTCCCTTAATTGGGTTTAATGATGTCAAAATCAACCAAACCCGGAAGTTCAAACATTAACCCCAACCAGCAATTTAACAGGTACACTTAAGAAGGTTGGGTTGGCAGGTCATAATGCAATGAATCAAGTGGAGACTACTTTGAGCCAAGTTCACTAGTCACTTAGTATGGACACAACCAGAATCCAACCCATAATTTATTAATCTGGTCAAGAAAGGTGATTCTAAACCCAATTTGAAAACCTTGAATCAAGGTCACCATAATAATAACCAAAAGAAAAGAGCCGATGACAAATGAAGGTGGAACCTGGAATTGGCACATCCCCACACTATTTTCAGCACAGTTTCATTCTGGAAGATCTCCAGATTTTACTGGAATTCAAGTGTTTCTCATTCCAAAGTTCATCTAAATGGATCATTAAGAAAATGCCTAAACTTACCTCAATCATGGCTATAATCCCTGTCTTACCTTAATCATGGGTATAATCCCTCTTCACAAAGATGCTTACAAGCAGTGGTCATTCCAGGAATTCAATAAAAGAGGAAGCAATTTCATGTTTAATCAAAAAATGACTAACTAATGATAAACATGCATCTTAACCAAAATATCTCACAGACACCGCTGCAGATCATCAATTTAAGAACAGTGCATGATATGCTACAATGTCACATGTTGGGAAACACAGAGCTGCTTATATTCAAAACTTCATCCTACCTTCTATAGGTAGCAGGAAAAAAAATGCATTCAGTCACAGACGACCTCATTCTATAGACAGTTCCAAGATGATTCCGCAAGATGACAGAAATAAATGATGAACAACAACACACACTGTCAAGAGAAAATGTCAATGGACATCAACCAATTCAACATCAAATACAAGCCATGCATTCGCCGGAATTTCCCCATGTTCTTGAGCTCCATAACTGTGTCGTGAAAAGTACAATGAAATCAGAAAAGATAGTAAAAGATTACGTGAATCAAAGCATCAACTAGATTATACAAGATAAAGTTGAACCCAAAGTGATCAGTATACCCCATAGATGGCGGGATAGTCAGCCTCCTTTTTCACCAATAAACATACCTGAGAACAAATAGATATTAAATTGCAGACACACACACACACCCTTTTTCACCAATAAACAGGACTGAGAACAAATAGACATCTAGAAAGCACAAAACATCTAGAAAAATATAAAATCTTGGAAACATCTGGAAATACTAGATTTACAGATAGTACCTGCAACTCCAACATCTAATCCTTCTATAACTTTTCCTGCACCTGTAATAAACAATACCATTGCCCTTATTAAAGCCGTGCCATTTACTTAATAAAAGAATAAAACTACTTCAGATCACAACTGAACACAGGAGTACCCAGGCGGAACTTGAGAGGCCTCCTTCCAGTACTAGAGTCAAATATTTCCCCATTCTTTTTCAATTTTCCAGTATAGTGGATGGAAACCTGAAACCAATCAACGGTATTTAAAATCATTTGAATTTGCTTGTAAATGTACTCATTGGTGCCTAGGAGAAAAATGGAAGACATAATAACTACTAAATCAGTACAATACTGGAGGAGAAAAAAATTCAGCATTTTTAACTTACAGGTCTTCGAAAGCACAAAAACCATTGATGGTAAGCATTAAAAGGAAAATGAAAAAAGTAATGGCACGTGTTAAGTAAACAAGGATCCTGTCATATGACCACGTGGGAGTACGACTTTGGACACAGGCCATGATCCACCTGTACACTCATTAACAAATAAATGAGCAAGAATGGACTCACTTTATTTCCACGATCAGCTCTTTTGTCCTCTTGTTGGCCCATTGATAACTCCTCAATAACCAATCCACTGGAAAAGGTCCTCACTTTAGATCGATGCACTTGATCTTTCTGCTCAATCTTCTCAATGAGCTCAGCTTTCACCTCTTCCATTGCAATCCCAGGTTCATCAATCCTTGAACTTGTATCGTCCTGATGTGTCTTGTTCTTCTTCTTTTTCTTCTTCTTACCTTCATCATGATTATCAACACCAGCATAATCGACACTTTGATCAATACTCCTGCACAGGAAAACAATAATTTTCACACAACTTTATCATCATCTTCTAATTTGGTTCAGAAGGGCATGAAATTATTAGTCCTCACTTATCATCCAATGGCTCAGCATTTGGTTCTTGGGCTTTAGCAGATGGGTCCTGGACCCGGTCCATCATTTCAACCACAGCTGTAGTCTTAGGGGGTTTATTGCCATCATTGCCACAAATCTCGACTTCCATTTCAGCTGATAGGTCAGGTTGAAGGCTTGTCTCTTTCGCCCTGCGCCTCTTTTTCTTCTTCAGCTTTTCATTGCTCTCAGGAGCAACGACGTCTGACGGAACTGTAGAACCATTCATTTCTCTGCTCAATCATTCACAGGAGACAATACAATAAATACTAACAAAAATAAGATCCACAAAACAATCTGCTACATCAAATCGTAGCTTTAAAGGGTAAAATCAAGGGAACTTGATGATCAGTTCTCACGTTAAAATGGATAACTTTTTCAATTCATCCCTGACAGACAAATCTTGGTCCGTGTTAACAATCTCTTCCTCCAGTACATCAGTTCTTAAGTTATTCATCTTACAACCAGTGGAAGCTTCATCCCTGCCAGCTATTTCCTCAGTTCCAGCTATTTCATCAGTTCGAGAAATTTTTCCTTTCCTACTTTTTTCTTTCTTTTTCTTCTTAGATGCCCCTTCATTTTCAGCTTTAGCTATCCTGATTACAAGAATCAAATGATAAACATTTTACATAAAAAGACAGACAAGACAAACACACACACACACACACACACACACACACACACACACACACACACACACACACACACACACAAACACAGAGGGAGGGAGGCAGGGCAAACTCACTTGTCACATTCACCATTTTGATTAATAGCATGAATCTTCCTTTTCAAATATGCACTCTGACTGTCATCATCCTTTTGCTCTTCCATGCCATCCTCCATCATCATCTCAGCTGAATTGTCTTTCTCATTTTCATCCTCGTCATCCGAAAATATGACCCAAGGACTCTTGGCAACAATTTTTGGTTGAGAACTTCCATCGTGTTCAGAGTCACTAGGCTGATATTTCTTCCTAAGACGTCTGATACTGGTAGTATGATTCCCTTTTGCACATTTTTTATCACCCAAAATCTCTTCAGTTGCTGTAACTAAATGAAAATCAATAAAAAATCAAATGGCAAGATATATCCAATTATCCATAAATCATCACCTTGCTGAAATATCTCAAGGATAATCACAACAAAAAGGACATGGGTAAGCTTCTCTGTTGTAATAATAAAACTTCCTCCAAAAGTAACAGCAATGCCACTATGCCAGCCATGTCAATGAAACAGAAGGCTAATACAATACACTCACAATGGAAACATCCATCCATTGACGAGCATAGGGAGTGGCAGGCGCACACACCCGTATGCAACATATCCCTGACTATGGGAACTACTGGGCCATGACATCAGAAATGTATAGCTTGTGAGGCGATACAGACAACTGATCTCGAGTGCCCTACTGTGGTAAAATCACCTAGAAAGGAGGGTCATAAACCATTCAATCCCTCAGTTAAGAAACAATACATCTGACCAGAAAAGGATGAGAGTTCTCTGAAAACATACAATCCACCACATGGCCCATCCAATCACTGATTTGAATCAGAAACATGAGCCCCACATTTAAGGAGTCCACCACCTCCCAGCTAACTATGCATTTGGAGATGCTCAGCACCCTAAAATTCCTCATCTTCACTTTTTTTTTTTAAATAAAGCCAAACAGCATACCTCTACCATTAGGCTCAGGCGAAGGTGAAGGGACCATCTCAAGATCACCATCATCGATGAAATCAGAGTCATACTTATCATCTTCGCTATTGTATCCACTGGACTGCTCTGTCCCAGACTCGGCGATATCTTCCCCATAAGAATCACTTTACACAATAAAAGAAAAACAAGACCATAGCATAATATGGTAAACAAATGCAGAACTTCCCAAGTTGACTTGATCGATTCTTATTTAACTGCTTTGCAGAAATAAGACAAAAATAGAATGAAATCATATGGCTCAGGACATGGTTGTCATTCCTGTAACGAAAAGGATACGAATCATCACCATGGCAATCAAAACCACGGCTGGATGCCAGATAGAATCCAGTGAGATGCACGCTTCTTGGTCCGATTACAGAGAAAATGACTTCATAGTCCTCCTCGAATTCGAGACTCAAATGGCACGACTCGATCCTCTCCGGCAACAACGAACACAACAGAACTGGACTCTTATTGCCAGCGTTACACTGAACACTGATGCTCTTCGTCCCTGATTGACCGGACCCTAATGTTGCCTACAAGATAACACTCACCACTTCCATTCAATTAAAAGGAAACCCGGAACCAATTCAACATCCAAAACATGACAACATCATTCCCAACCAAATAGAAAGAAAACAGAAAGTAAAACCACTTCCAGATATAGGGGCGGTTCTTCAATGTGTTCTATTGTTGTATTATTAAGACCAACTAGAGAACACCCAAGTAATAATCTCTTGAAAAATCCTCACCTCATATAGGGACCACCTAGATGCTTGACAATCAAGGGAAGTAGGGGGAGCAAAGAAAAATAGGTGTAAATAAGAAATAAGCTCAATATCAGTAAAATGAAATGATTCTAAGCCCAGTTGAAGAGCCTCAAAGCTCAATAGCTTTATATAATGGAAAATTCGAGGAGTTAAACCCAACGATGGATAATGTCCAAATCAGTATCAGCAACTAGGTGGGTGAAGGTATTGTGGATTGATCATAGGTAGATAGGTAGGCCCCTCTGTGAAAATAGAAAGGGGTACAAGGTGGCCCTCATTTGTGGGGCTCCGTATGTGCACAGAAAACACGCCAAATGACCAACCGGAATAGAAACACATCCCAGGGATTCAACCACACGACCCCGAGCTCTAATACCACGTTAATAACCAGAAATACCAAAATCTCGAGCTGTTAGTGAGCGACAGAAAAAAAAAAAAAAAAAAGGTACATCAAAGGGTCTGATAGCAATTTGCGTTGTATCTATGTTTTCTGTTGAGTTGGGTAGTTCTTCAGTTACGTGTTAGATCATTTCAATTAGAAAGTGGGGCAGTTATCTTGGAGATGCTTTTCTAATCTCAAATGGAATCTACAGCAGATGATACTTGGAAAAGAAAAATCTACCATCTTGGAGACTCTAGGATGCCCAGTTTCAATCAAATGAAATCATCACTCTTTTAATAATATTCGCGACTATTACATCGAACCCAAATTGACTATTCAATGCAGATGAAAAAGAGAGGTAGAAAACGGAAATGGAAACAAGAAAAATAAACCTGAGAGATGTGAAGCCTTCCTTGAGTCTCATTGTACCGATGTTTGTATGGATTTCCAGGCTTCAGTTCTACGCCTGACAATCAAACAAACACAATCTATATCATCATATATAGACAATAAAATCCAACAACAGCAAGAGAGATAGAGATAGTAGAAGAAGAAATGATTAAGGAAAGGTAAGAGATCGAAAAGGAGAATAAGAGAGGTTGTCAATAAGCGATAGAAGAAAATGATCTTACCCCCAAAACGCCATTTACAGAGAACTCGATGCGACGAAGAGAACCCCAAAACGCTACCTTAAACCCTAATCGTTAGAAGAAGAAATATAGGGTATGTTAGGTTTCGATGCTTAAACCCTAATTAGCAAGCGGCGACATTTGGATGTTGGGTTTTTGCGGTATACGATTTGCCGGGAAGAACTCAAGTGTTCATATATTTTTGAAGAACTGGATCCTTTGTAGCTTCGGCGGCGGGATCAGATCAGCCGTTGAACATGAGACACGTGGCAGAGGTGTAAGGGCAACCGTTGAACAAAAATCCTAGAAATTGTTGGGCTTAATAGGTTCAGACTAAGTAGGATCATGTCATGGGTATTTTGGTAATTGTATTGGGACTTTCTTATTAACTAAGATAGGATTTCTTAGGGGGTAAGAAACACATATTTTAGTAATTGTATTGGGACTTTCTTATTAACTAAGATAGGATTTCTTAGGAGGTAAGAAAGACAACATTATATATATATAATTATATATATAGGACTTTCTTATTAACTAAGATAGGATTTCTTAGGGGTAAGAAAGACAACATTATATATATATATATATATATATATAATAGGGAGAGGTTCTCCCAAGCTGCAGTTGAGAGTAACATACCTGGATCGCGCAGTAGCCACGTGTGGGTGGATGGCCACTTCTCATTTCACAAGCCCGCTTCTGTTTTCACTTCTCACATTTCATTTCCCCCCCTTTCTCCATTTCCAAACCATCCAGAGCAGCTCTCCCTCTCTCCCAGGTGTCTCTTGTCTCTCTCCCGGGCGTCGCACGAAACTCTCCCTCTCTCGTCTCTCTCTCCCGGGCGTTGCTAGACTCTCCCTCTCTCGTTTGTTAGCTTCTTATTTTCCCTCTTCATTTCCCCCCTTTCATCGTCTCTGCGCAGAGATCTAATTGAGACAGTAGATAGCAGCTAGGCAAAGATCTAATCGAGCTTCTCATTTTCCCCCTTTCTTTCCCTCTCTCGCTGAGGCAGATGGCAGCTCAGCGATCTCTCAATCTCTCTCTACTGCTCTCCGAAGTCGCCCCTCATCTCTCCCTGCGCTCAATCTCTACTGCATTTTACTCGAGCTCTAAAAATCCGATTTTTGTTAAACCCCTTTTTCCTTTCCTGCTATTCTGCAAAACCGACCACTAAACCAGAATAAGACTGCCGCATCTCTGAGCACACTGACATTGCTGGATCCTCTCGAGTCACCGATGCCGGTACCATTCTTCTTATTTTTCTTATCTCTCTGTTGGTGTTGCCAATTCTTAAATCTCAGACTCATAGATGGGGATTGGATTCTTAAAAGCAAGCCGTAATTTTGATTGCTTTTTTTTTTCCTTATTTTAATAATATGTGATTTTATCTTCTATGTTTATGGAATATTTAGTTTTGATCAATGAATTTATGGAGGATGATCTTTGCCACTGCTTTCTAGTACGTACAAGGAGAACCCACTCATCTGCTAGTGAAAAAAAATATATTGCCGCTGAGTAACAAGATTGCCACTAGCTAGGAGCTAGCATTTTTGTCAAAAACCAAAAGAAACAAAAACAAAAAAACCTATGGCTCCCTTTGCAATTGCTTTTTTTTGTTTTTTATATTTATTTGTGTAATCATAGCTTAAGCTTCATTTTTTTTTATTTTTCATAAAAAGTCCGTTTGTTTTATCATGACTGATTTCAAAGAAGGAAGCACAGTTTTTCTTCTCGACATGAAAGATATTAAAACTTTTATGGATAAAGAGTTTAGATGCTTTTGCTACCCTCTTAGATTCAGGGTGTTTTTTTTTTTCCTTTCTATTGAGCACCATACATTCATCTCAGTTCTGATTTACAGTTACGATTTTGGGGATTTTGAAATATGATTATGTAAACTGCAGAGAAAATAAAAAAAAAACTGTGGGTTATGCGTTAGCAATACTAGCTCATGTGTATATGTAGATTCTGATATGTATTCCATTTCATGTTTGTTTGCATCTAGAAATATGGTTTAAGCATTGAATGTTGACAAGTCTGAGTTCTTTCTTTTCTGTTTTGTAGGGTTTGAAGTTGCTCCCATGGACAATCCTGAATTTGGAGTTGAAATGTCTGATTTATCATGTTAAAAAATGGAACTTGTTGCATTCTCATTCACATGGAAGTTGGTTCATTCTTGAAGTGAGAAATTAATTCCTATATTATTAGTGAGGAGTCCGGAAAGAGACCTAATGTTGATGCCAAGTTGCTGTTATTTGGGATGTTGCTATTTTTTTGTTTTTGTTTTAAGGACAGCTTTATGCCATGTTGATATCGTTGATATTGGTGCTGAATGTTCAATATTGAAGTTGACATTGAACTTGATGTCGATGCTCAATGATGAAGTTGCAGTTGAGTTTGAATGTGAATGGATGTATCAAACCAGGTTGATGATAATCTTCAGTGTTGGTGCTGAATGTAAATGTTTGATGTTAATGTAAATGTGATGTTTTAAACCAGGTTGATGTTCAGCATTGGTGTTAATGTTGAATAAGAATGGTGCTGAGATGTTATTGACTTGATCTCGAGTGTTTAATGTTACAGGTGATGAATATGGATCCCAATGCCTCTTAACTTATATTCTTTCTTGTGGGGCCCATAAAGAACATGGGTAAATCTGGTGTCATTCCAGGTGTTTGCACTTGTTACATAAAACATGTCAACTTAAACAGTGTTGGAGTACATGTTCAAACCATTACTAATATGAATAGCCCAAACAAATGCTTCGTAAGGATCTCTAGCCAGCACCTTTTACATGGAACACAATTAAATAGAAATGTCAGTAGCTTGACAAGTGTAAGTTAGTAGTTCTGCCAAAACTGATTAAAGGCAACCATAATCACATTTAAATTTAAAATCTAACTTCCAGAGGTGATGTGCATTGGTAGTTTGAAACCTTGAGTTAAAGAGCTTCACTTGCCCAAGTCGATTTTAAAATGTCACAATGATGGGTCCCAAAATGCAGGAGGATGTTACATTGCCCTCTATAAAAATCAGCTTCTCGCATTTTTTACGTGCATCTATTGTGGACTAGTGGGGAGAACACATTCTTGCAACTGTCACAGGGAAGTTTTAGTTTGATTTTCTTCACCCCCCGAAACAGCTCTTCTCCAAACATACAAGCATATGAACAGCACTATGTACACACAGAATAATAGCTTCCAAAAAAAACATTTACATTCAAAATTTAATTACAAGTCCAACAATCGCATCTTGGAAGCAATTTCTAACTACAATTTAACAACTTTAACTACAATTCTTCTGGCTATAATTTTCAGCGAATACAATTTCTAAACGTTGGTTGAAGCTTTCTCCAACCTTTTCACCTTCAAAAGCATTTCTCAGTTTCTTGACCTTGATATACCCATTAACAAGAGTTGTCCAAGAAATGATGTTTCGAGATGGCATTTGATTGAAGACCTGGTGAGCGTACTCTATCTGACCGTTCACAACAAATCCAGTGATCAAAGCATTCCATGTGGCGAGACTCGGGTTGTTTATGGCATCAAAAACCTGAGTCAAACAATCAAACACCTTGCATTTTGCATACCTAGTGATCAGTGAAGTGCCCACAAACACATTAGCTGAGTAGACGCTTTTAAAAGAGAGCTCGTTAATCTGTTTGCCCTGATTCAAAGCAACAGGAAGATAAAGCCACTGAAAAGGAAGTTGGGTTTGGTTTAAAATCATCTCTAAGCATAGCCAAGAACAATTCAAAAACTCCATCGGGTTGATTGTTTTGAGCATAAGCAGACATCATAGAATTTCAAGAAACAACATCCCTGTCAGGCATTTGATCGAACAGGTTGCGTGCAGAGAAATAGTCACCATTTTCTGAAAACTTGGTGGTGATAGAGTTCAATGAAGAGATGCAAAGATTGGGAATTTGACTTCTGTTGACAATGGGATGACGATTCTGGTCATTTGGGTTGCTGGGATTCTCTAGGTTTCGGCAAGTACGGGATATAAACGATCGGCAACTCCAAGATTCATAGGAAATAAAAGCGGATTTTAGGATCTGGGTCTTCTTCCCGGCCATCTGATTCCTGCATTTCATGCGATCTCTGCATGAATAATTAGATGATACCAGATACCCCTAAATCCCTACAAAACAGAAAAGAAACAACTCAGAGAATCCCCACATGTCTGAGTTGTATAAGATGCGGTAGTCTTGTTCTGGTTTCGTGGTCGGTTTTGCAGAATAGCAGGAAAGGAAAGGGAAAAGGGGTTAAACAAAAATCAGATTTTTAGAGCCCGAGCAAAAAGCAGTAGAGAATAAGAGCAGGGAGTGATGAGAGGCGACTTCGGAGAGCAGTAGAGAGAGATCGAGAGATCGCCGAGCTACCGTCTGCCGCAGCGAGAGAGGGAGAGAAAGGGGGAAACGAAGACAGAAAATGAGAAGCTCGATTAGATCTCTGCCTAGCTACTGTCTACTGTCTCGATTAGATCTCTGCGCAGAGACGATGAAATGGGGGAAATGAAGAGGGAAAATGAGAAGCTAAGAGATGAGTAAGGGAAAGTCCAGCGACGCCCGGGGGAGAGAGACGAGAGAGGGAGAGTTTCTTGCGACGCCCGGAAAAGAGAGACGAGAGACGTCCGGGAGAGAGAGAGAGAGACAAGAGAGGGAGAGTTGCTCTGGATGGTTTGGAAATGGAGAAAGGGGGGAAATGAAATGTGAAAAGTGAAAACAGAAGCGGGCTTGTGAAATGAGAAGTGGCCATCGATCCACACGTGGCAACTGCACGATCCGGCGTATGTTACTCTCAACTGCAGCTTGGGAGAACCTCTCCCATATATATATATATATATATATGATGTAATGTGTAACCCATGATATACAAAGACAGATAGACAGAAGAGTGAACCTAAAGGAGAGTCGAGTTTTCTTTCCCGTGGACGTAGGCAAGATTGCCGAACCACGTAATTCGTAATTCTCTTGTGTGTGATTGTTTGTCTTGTGTGGTTGTTTGTTCGTTCGATCACTGATTCACGTTTCCGCATACACGCGTACAACAAGTGGTATCAGAGCCTAGGGTTTACTAGGGTTGAATTGTGCGTGGCCGATCGACGGATTATATCTCAATAGTTGAGATCGATCTCTGTTTTGTTTTACGGAGGACGAGATCGAAGTTTCTTCAATCTCGAAAGGGCCACACTGATCGCTGTTAGAGGCAAACAGGGGAACGATTTCCCTTTGCTGTATCTGGTCGGAATCGGAAGTGCAGAATACCAGGGCTGCCGGACTGCATAGATCTTCGCTGGAGAAGAAGGGCCACCGCTCACCGCTGCGTACAGGAGAAGAACCCAGCCGCCGCCGCTGCGCAATTCTCGCCGGACTGCTCGCCACCGCTGCTGACCGCTGCCGGCCTCCTTGTCCCGGCGTCCGCTCTTTGCCGGAGTACGTCGCCGGCCATCGCATGTCGCCGCGTTGCTGCACCATCGCCGGAGATGAAGAACCAAAGGAGCAGAGTCTCCATCGTTTTTCTGGTTACAAAACCAAAACGAAGAAACAGAACAGAGTTCTGTTTGGGGAGAGGAAGAAGGACCAGGCCAGGTCGGGTTCAGGTCAGGTCGACCTGACCCATTTACAGGAAGCCCAGCGCAGAAAGCCCAGCTCAAATCCCAAACCATATCAGGTCAGGTTCTGGGTCAGTTCCGCCTGACCCGTGAAGCAGGAAGCCCATTCCAGCATTCTGCTGACGTCAGCGCCACGTCAGCGAACAGTACGGTCAACAGGGTTTGACAAGGATCGATGGCAGAAACTTGTTTCGTAGATATCTTGATCATCCGAGGTCAGATCGGAGATTCGTTTGCGCCTACAGATTCTTTGCAAGCATATCTACGTAACTGTGGAAGAAGATTGGCAGTTTGACGGTCAACAAGAAAGTTTGACCAATCGGAGCGCAAAAAACTATTTTTGCGATATCGGAGCCATCTAGAGTCGGACTTCAGATCCGTTTCTTCCAGCGTGCTCGTGGTGACGAGATCTACAGATTGGTGTAGAAATTGAGGTTAATGACAGTTGTTTATATTTTCTTGATTATTAAATTCAGACGGAGAACAACACTGTTAACACTACCATGATCAAACTCAACCATACCAATTGGTTGATTTGGAAACCTAAGATAGAGGATATACTCTATTGCAAAGACCTCTATGATCCCATTGAGGGGGATAGTGCCCGACCAAAAGATATGTCTGATCCAGATTGAAAAAAGATGCATAGAAAGACCATTGGTCACATCAGACAGTGGGTGGATAACAACATATTTCATCACGTGTCTAATGAGACCAATGCGAGAACCATTTGGATGAAGTTAGAAGAAAGATATGAGAAGAAAACCGCCGTAAACAAAAATTTTCTGATTAGAAAGCTTGTGAACATGAAATTCAAGGAGGGTGGTAAAATTGAAAATCACATAAATGATTTTCAATGCATTGTGAATGAACTTGATCGGACCCAAGTGTAGGGTGCGATTGTAGTAATAAAACTGGTGAGACCAGGTCGATCCACAGGGAGCTTTGAAAATAAGGCTTTCCAACTTTGTCACCTGCCCTAAATAAAATCTAATTTTAGCCTAAGATTTAGAAAAAAACATTCATCATTCCTACTTTAAATTAAAATTAAATACATTTCTAGAAATAAAAATTCCTAAATCTAAAATGAATCACAAGTTGCTACAAAAGAATACACAAATTAGAACATCAAATTAGAAACAAGCCAAAAATAAAACTTACCAAAAATAATACTAAGAAGCTAAATTAGAAACAAAATAAACCTAAGTTAGAAACCAAATTAATCAAAACATGCTCAACAAAGATTGGTAACAAATCAAATCAATCAAAAAGGAAACACCTACTTTTTTACCAAGTTAATCAACTCCCTAAAGTCAAGGACCTTACAAATAAATAATGATTTTCAAATCATAATAATCTTAGAAAGCATTTAGTCAATCAAACCTTAAATTAGAATTTCCAAATATTAAGAAGCTTCCTAAGTTAAAATGTTCAATTAAAAAAATCAGAAAGATCTTTTATTTCTGGAAATTATCTAAATAAAAAAAACACAAAATTAGAAACTAATCCTAAAGTTAGAAAGTTAGTAATGCAATGTATGCCATGAGATGTTAGAAAATTCTAAGGCTAGAAAACTAGTATGCAGGGCTGTTTTTATGCATGATTTTTTCCTAATCTAATGCAACCAAAAACTGAGTATAATGGCTGAATTTTGAACTAAGATGATGCATGAATCAAATAAAAAAAACGGAAGTGGAAAACGATTTAAAACGAATGAGATATGAGTGCATGAACATGACCTAAAAAAAAAATCTGTGCAGGAATTCTGCACATAGGTGGGTCCGACTATCCATGTTTGAGCCAATGGTTCACCAACTTTTCAAATTTATTTTTGCATGAAATTCTGGGGTTTGAAAGTACACTGATCAAACTTTAATTTCCCCAAGTTTCATCGAAAAATAATGTGTTTTGATCAGGTTTCTAATTGCAAACTTTTCACACAAAATCTGTCCTAAAATTCCTGCAACAATGTGTTGAATTGTGCACTTTATGTTGGGATCCGAATTTCCAAAAATTATTTGGCCGAAATTATTGAATCAAATCTCTGATTTTTCTTACTTATTCAATTTAAAATTCCAATTCCAGCAACTTAAACATATTAAAATTCCACCAATATGAAAATGCATGCAATGCTAACTAGTTCCAACCATAAACTATGCATAAAGAAAATCACATAAACATATAAGAAGCATAAGAAGAAAAGAAAGCAAAAAGCACTTGAATTTAAATGTGTAGTGCAAAAAAAATAAATGTGTGGATTGCATAAAATTAAATGTGTGGAATTAACAATAAATTAAATGTGTGAATTTTGCATAAATGTAAATGTGTGGGAATTGCAATAAAAATAAATGTGTGATAAGTGTGCTCTTTTTTTTTATTCTCAAATCGAGTTCATAATTACTTATTTCATGCCCTTAGGATCTTGGGTTGTCATTCCAAGAACAACAATAAAGGAAACACAATTCAAGCATTAATCACATAAGAAAAAGAATAAAAAAAAATCACACTTTTACTAATATGCAATGTTTTTACATAAAAGATGGAGAATTAAAATTTCAAAAACAATTACATACTAGGATGAAAGGAACCTCTCTAGTTGAAGCATCAAGTTGGGACAAGCCTTCTTGAAAAGAGATGGGCTATGGTAGAGAAAGGAGATGGGTAGAATGGTGGAGGAAGTAAACTAGTGAGGGGGCTTTTTCCTTCATGAAAGGAGTGGATGTCCAAGGGCCTCTTTAAATAGGGTATGGATTGCCCTATTCTTTCTCCCTAGTCCCTTCTTTGTTGCAAGAATCTTCTTCATTTAGTAAGTCTTCTCCTTTCTTTTCTCCATTCTATCTTCATGCAAATGTCATATTTCCTTCTTTAGCAAATCTTCCTTAGACTTGACATTTATGAGAGATACATGAGGTGGCAAGCTCTAAGTTGGAATCAAGAGAAAATTGAATGCCCAATATGTGTAGATTCTTTCCACTTTTATCTCTTTGGAAATCTTCTTTCTTGATTTGGCCCTTCATGGATTTTCTTTGATTATCTTGAATTATCTTCAAAATTAACTTGGGATTTTGTGCAAAGAAAGTGGACCCCCCTCTTGGACGCCCCACATGTGTGACCTACACATGAGCATGTGTGGGACCCTTTTTTTTTTTTCTCATTTCCTGCAAGCCAAAAATAAATAAATAAATAAATTTTATGTGAAAAGATAAATTTACCATTAATTCACAATTGCATGACTGCGGGCCCATTTCTCATGAAATGATGAATGCACCTGATGATTAATTAATTTCTTGAGAAAACCACGTTTGAAAAAAATCTTTCCAAAATTAAAATTAAAAATGGCAGGTTTCATGATTTGATGCAAAAATGATGATTTTTGAGCAAATTATGCATGAATGTACTACAATGGATTAAAAATGCATAAAATCATGATATGACACAAAATGAGGCTCTCTTGGCTTGATAAGTCCTTAAACTTACCAAAAATAACCATGAAAATGTGCATTTTTAAGGACTTATCAAACTGGCTACAATGAAGATGGTCCTTGATGATGAGATGCAAGCTTTATTTCTTCTAAGTTCTTTACCAGATACATGGGAGACATTAGTTGTTTCCGTGAGCAACTCTACTCCAGATGGTGTGTTATCAATGAGTCAGGTTACTAGCAGCTCGTTAAATGAAGAAACAAGAAGGAAAACTGCAGGGACAGATAATGCACAGGCCTTTGTTACTGAGAATAGAGGGAGGAGTAAGAGTAGGGGACCAAAGGGGGGTCGTGGCAAGTCCAGAGGTGGCAAGGAATCACAGACTAAGAAAAAGTCTGAAAAATGCTTTCATTGTGGCAAGGAGGGTCACATTAGAAAGAATTGCTCTGCCTTGAAGGAAAAGAAAGAAACCAACAATGAGCAGAAGAATGACACTAACACTACTGCTACTTTGGATAATGAAGTAGTGATTCTGACCAGTGAAGTTGAAGAGTGTTTGAGTGTTGCAGATTATCAGGTTGAGTGGGTTGTTGACACAGCAACATCCTACCATGCTACTCCTTGTAAGGAGATGATCACGACGTACAAAGCAGGGGACTTTGGCATCGTGAAGATGGGCAACACAAGTCATTCGAATATTGTTGGGATCGGTGATGTCTGCATTCAAACCGATATTGGTTGCACAATGACGCTGAAAGATGTGCGACATATTCCTGATCTGCGGTTAAATCTGATTTATGGGACTTCATTGGACCGTGCAGGTTATGAAAGTTACTTCAGAAATAGCAGGTGGAAACTCACTAAAGGGTCTCTTATTTTTGCGAGAGGGAAGGTGTGTAATACGCTGTACAAGACACATGTAAAGCTATGCAAAGGTGTGTTGAATGCTGTTGAAGACAGATCCTCTCTAAATCTGTGGCACAAGAGACTTGTGTTGGATACCGCGATCACTGAGAGGGGGGGGGGGTGAATCAGTGATTTCTAAAAACAGGTCCAATTCAACAACAAAACAAGTCAAACCACACAATGACACCAGATTTAACGTGGTTCACCGAAAGGCTACGTCCACGGTTCAAAGACTGTCCGAACACCAATCCGGGACAGATCTGAATCTTATTTAGTCGCTACAACGACAAAGAGCACCAACCCTTATTTTCAGATAGCACCAACTATCTAGGAAGCACCTACTCCCTTGAGTTTCAGATAGCACCAACTATCTAGGAAGCACCGACTCCCTTTACAATTTATCTGCACCCACAGATGGGATCACCAAACCCCAAACACCAAGCACCAACTTGATGTAAGAACAGAGTAGAAGATTAATTCTGTCTACAGCCCTTCCCCTCTACAATTCTCTCTCTCTCAATCCCTTACAAATTGAAATCTAAAGCATAAACAGAGAGACACTTAACTCATGGACGAATCACCATCTTCTAGAGCATAATCCCGTCCATAATTGCTGTAGAAAGATGCAGCACAACAGCAACACAGCAACAGCACCAGCTTTCTCTCAAGAACTCTCTCTCTTTTCTCTTCTCTTCTTCTCTCTCTGGTGTCTCTTCTTGGTGTGTTTATGAACGACCCAAGCATGCCTTTATATAGGTTTTAATAACCCTTAATTGTATTCAAAACGGGCTACAATTCGTTTAGAAAGAGTCCCAAACGAAATAGATAACTGTGCTGAATTTTCGTGCAAAACTTCTAATTCTGCGCAACTCTGGTTCCCGTGCTCGGTCGACATCATACTGTGCTCGGTCGACATCATACACTATCTGGAAATAGTCACTTATCGAGCTCGGTCGACATCCTGAGGGCTCGGTCGACCGAAGACACACTGTGTCACGAAAATAACTGAGAGCTACCAAAATCTGTTTTCTGCAGGTTTCTTCTTGCTCGGTCGACCGCATGAAGAGCCCGGTCGACCGCGTGCTCTGCTTCAGGAATTCTGAATTCCTGACTGTTTCAATTCTGTTTCCAATTCTGATTCTTCTTTTCAGCTCTATCAATACCAGCTTATTATCATCATGTTTGTGACAATGTGTTGACAAGAATTCCAACTCAAATCAATACTTGAGATACTGATTCTTCAAATCATCAAAAACTACTCAAGTCATCTCAAATTCATCTCAAGTTCCAACAATCTCCCCCTTTGGAATTGTTGGCAACACTATTGGAACTTCAACACTTTCAACTCCAGCTTGCAGCTCTTCCAAGTTCTTTTCAATACTCACTTGGAACCAATTCTGAAATTCGGAAATATCAACCATGCACTGTCAACATTCTCCCCCTAGCTTTCATAGTATAACATCTCTCCTTGCTATCATATCATAACATCTCTCCCCCTTTGACAACAAGTCCAAAGGGACCAAACCGAGGAGCGAATAGGATATTCAATGAATGCATTGCTCCCCCTTTCAAGCACAACTCCTACGGTTTAGGAGAGTGAGTAACTCCCAACTTTTTCCGGAGATACTCGAAGACTTCCTTTGGCAGAGGTTTCGTGAAAATATCAGCCACTTGCTCAGTTGTTGGAACATACTCCAACTTGACCTCTCCATCAGCAACTTTATCTTTAAGAAAATGATAACGAATTGCTACATGCTTTGTGCGAGAGTGCTGAACAGGATTCTTAGATATATGAATTGCACTCGTGTTGTCACATAGGATCGGCGTAGGATCCGTTGTAGGAACTCCTAGATCAGAGAGCATTTGCCGCATCCATAACACTTGCGTACAACAAGTTGCCGCTGCAATATATTCCGCTTCCGCTGTCGAAAGGGATACTGAGTCTTGCTTCTTACTATGCCAAGCAACTAATCTTTCTCCAAGATAAAATGCGCCGCCGCTAGTACTCTTGCGATCATCTACGCATCCAGCCCAATCGGCATCAGAATATGCAACTAGAGTGAAGGATTTGCCTTTGGGATACCAGATACCAAGCTCCATAGTACCTTTCAGATATCGAAAGATTCTTTTCACTGCTGTAAGGTGCGTTTCAGTTGGTGCTGCTTGAAAACGTGCAACCATACATACTGCTTGTAGAAGATCTGGTCTTGTTGCAGTCAAGTAGAGCAAGCTTCCTATCATAGAGCGATAGGTGGTATGATCAACGGACGAGGCCTTATCATCTTTGCTAAGCTTCGTGTTCGTTGTCATTGGTGTGCTCACTGGCTTGCTGTCTTCCATATTGAACCGTTTCAGCATTTCCTTAATGTACTTCAATTGTGATATGAAGATACCATGTTTCAGCTGCTGAACTTGTAAACCAAGAAAGAACTTTAATTCTCCAAGCATCGACATCTCAAATTCTTTCTTCATCTCTTCTGCAAAATTCCTGCACATCTCCTCATCATTGCCACCAAAGATTATGTCATCAACATAAACAATGACAACCAGCTGTTTGCTTAACTCAGTTTTGACATATAGATTGCTATCAACAAGTCCTTTTCCAAAACCGATCTTGCGGAGATATAGGTCCAGCCTTGCATACCACGCCCTTGGCGCTTGTTTCAGTCCATAAAGAGCCTTTTTTCAATTTGCACACTAAATCTGAATTTTTGCTGATGAGAAAACCATCAGGTTGCTTAATGTAGACTTCTTCTTCAAGTAAACCATTCAAGAAAGCTGACTTTACGTCCATCTGAAATACCTTGAAGGTTTGTATGCTGCCAATGCAAGAAACATTCGAATAGCTTCCAGACGAGCCACCGGTGCAAAGGTCTCTTCAAAATCTATGCCTTCAACTTGAGCATAGCCTTTACAAACCAACCTTGCTTTGTTTCTAATGACTTGACCATCTTCATTCAGCTTATTCCTAAAGACCCATTTAGTACCAATAACATTCTTATCAGTAGGTCTAGGAACAAGTTCCCATGTGGAGTTCTTCTCAATTTGCTCCAACTCCTCATGCATAGCTTTCAACCAACTATCATCGAGACTGGCTTCAGCCACAGTCTTGGGTTCAATGGTGGACACAAGTGAGTAATTGCTAACTACACTTTGTCTAGTTTGAACGCCTGCCTTAGGATCTCCAATGATTTGATCCTTAGGGTGTTGCTCTACCCAAGTGCTGTGCTTCTTAGGTGAAGTATCTTCTGAGTCATCTTTTGATTTCTCAGAATCATTAGATTCAGCCATCTCATCATCAATCTCACTCGAGTCCTCATAAACTGGACTGTCATTATGAGTTGCATTCTTTGGTTCAATATTTTCATCTATTCTCACATCAGCACTTTCTATGATTTTTCTGGTTCTTTTGTTAAGACACCTATATGCCTTGCTAGTAGAGGAGTAACCCAGAAATATACCTTCGTCAGCTCTTTCTTCAAATTTGCCCGGATTTTGTTCGAGCCGCTTGATGTAACACTTGCTGCCGAAGACTTTGAAGTGCTTGACTGTTGCTTTTCTTCCAAACCATAGCTCATAGGGAGTTTTGTCTTCATGTGGCCTGAGCAAGCATCGGTTTTGAATGTATACAGCCGTATGAATTGCCTCTTTCCAATACTTGTCAGCCATCTTGCTTTCACTTAGCATCGTACGAGCCATCTCTTGTACGGTGCGATTCTTCCGTTCCACAACTCCATTTTGCTGTGGAGTTCTAGGGGCTGAGTACTGTCTTTGAATGCCATGATATTCACAATATTTAGTGAACTCTTCAGATGTGAACTCGCCTCCACGATCAGACCTTAAGATCTTGATACGTTTTTCCAATTGATTTTCAACCTGTGCTTTAAACACTTTAAAACGATCAAGTGCTTGATGCTTATGCTTAAGAAACAATACCCATGTCATACGAGTATAATCATCAATGCATAACATGAAATACTTATCTCCATTGGTGCTTTGAGTTCGCATCGGTCCACAGAGATCAGTGTGCACTAGCTCAAGAGGTTTCTTGGAATGATGCTCCTTTGACTTGAACATAACCCTCGTTTGCTTTCCCTTTTGGCAAGAGTCGCAAATAGGATTGGAAGGCTTTTCAACTTTAGACATGCCTCTTACAGCCTTTGAATTGCAAATCTTGACATGTTATCAAAGCTTAGATGCCCAAGGCGTTTGTGCCACAACCAACTTTCCTCTGTCCGACTCATCAAGCAGGTCTTTTCAGCTCCATCTGACAAGGTATAGAGATTTCCAGCAGTTCTTGATCCATTTGCCACTGTTTTCCCATTGCTACTCTTCTTGATGGCAAACCCATTCTTTGTGAAGATAACTTCATGACCCTTGTCACAGATCTGGCTCACACTAAGCAGGTTGTGTCTCAATCCAGACACATATAAGACTTCTTCCGATCTGATCTTGTTTGCCATAAGCTGAATAACACCTTTTCCGCAGATTTTGGCACCATCATTGTTGCCAAACTTTACTGAACCGCCTTCATAGTGCTGTAATTTGATGAATTTCTCTTATCACCAGTCATATGGCTTGAACAACCACTATCAAGGACCCATGGTGCTGTCTTCTTTTGTGCATTGAATGCCGTTTGCACAATGAGAGATTCTTTGAGACTTTCTGCACTTTGCTTTGCTCTCCAAGCCTTGACTAACTTGGGTTTCTTTTCAACCTGTAATTTGTTAGCAATAGGCAACCTACAATCCCTAGCCAAGTGTCCATAATTATGACACATATAGCACTCAATTTTGTGGCTACTTAGGATTGAAAAAGGATTCCTAGTCACAAATGGACTGTTTCTTACATAGAATTTGCAATCAGCTCTTTTATGTCCAAACATATTACAATGAAAGCAATAACCATAGAATTTATATCTTCTTTGTGGCTGGTTAGTCTTCATTACCTTTCTAACAGGAATGGACTCCTTTCTAGGTTGAGTGGGCTTCATAGAGTTAGAAGGTGCAGTGACTTGCTTCATAAGCTATTTCCTTTTAGGAGGTGCAATCTTAGAGGATTCACCTTTCTCAAATCCTAGACCAAATCTGAAGTGGGCAGGTCTTTGAACTTTCAGTAGTTCATTGAGTTTCATAGTCCCTTCAATCGCTTGGAGCGCTTTGAGTTTTTTTGCTATTTTCCAAATTTTCAGCCTTTGCTCTAGCGATCTCAGTTTCAAGTTTCATAGCCTCTTCCTTTTTGATACTTATTTGGTTTTCAAGGACTTCTACCATTCTTTTATATTCTTCTACTTGAGTTTTCAAAGCAATAATGGAACTTTCAGATTCATGGAGAAGTTTCAGATTTTTCTTACTTGTTTTGCGTTCCTTGCTAAGTTCCTCAAGTGCGGCTATGAGTTCCTCTTCAAGATTGACTTCAGCCTCCTCATCCTCTTCCGGATCTAGCTCTTCTTCTTCTTCAACAGTGACCATGAAGAGAGCTTCGGTTGATTCATCATCGTCTGAAGATTCAGACGTGCTGTCATCTTGTTGACATAGAAAGTTTTTAGCTTTGCCCCTTTTTCTGAAATTTCTATTTCCTTTACTCTTTTCAGCATAAGAGTCATTATCATTGTCTTCTTTTAGAGGACACTTCGCAGCAAAGTGACCAATACCTCCACAATTGAAGCATTTAAAGGGTAGCTTCCCTTTGTACTTGCCAATGCTTCCTTTCTTCAACTTTCTAACAAATTGAGCCTCAAGCTCATCATCATCAGAATTAATATCATGACCAGC